>JAJLUR010000200.1:0-25346 GCA_030674225.1 Blastobotrys terrestris | reverse complement strand
CGCTCTTCCGATCTACATCTATGAGATTGTGCTTCGCAGACCCTATGAGATTGTGCTACACGCCACTCTCCCCCTGTTGCTGCGGGCGCCTACCGGCGCTGTGTACTTTTCCTGCTCCTAATACCATTTAACAATAATTCTCGTTTATATACCCCTTATAGATATTATCATTGCCTAGTCGCCAACGCTCTACTCTACTCATTCATGTTTTCTGCCTACATTCTATTCTTTCTCTCCCGGTATACACACACATACATATAATTACTTGTGCATTCCCATATCTAAACCCTTTTCAACGCCCGGTTTTTTAAAGTGCTTGTCCAAATAGTCTTTCTCCCTCCCTGTAACACTGTTCCTTCCCACATATCCCCATCATAACTCCTTTTGAACTAAGTCTCCTCATATCCTATCACTACTCTCACCCCGCCCATTCAATTCCTCTTTATTTCATTCACCTGTTCGCTGTATATATTAACTCTCTGTCATCTGCTCACCACCTTGGGTTGTAGGTTCATATACGCGTAACGCGTGTTTTTACCTAATTTACCCACCTGTTAAACTTAACTCTAATGAACTCAATTCTCTTTAATATATTGCATACTTATTGAAATAGAGTATTTTAATCTCTTTCTTCATCCCGTAATATCAGAATTCAATCATTTTAAACTTTGTCCTTTTCTATTGTACGCTCCTTTCTAAGCCAATATATATGTCCTGTTGTAAGGTATCGGACCATGAGATAATTATGCATATATACCTTGAAAATCGGCCCACTCACATATTTGTCATCCCGCCACTTAGATTACTCTACATTCTTATGGTGGATATATATTTTTTCATTCTCGTTTCTCTTTTGCTCTCTGTTTCCCTAACTAACCTTTTGTCTTTGTTTGTTAGTCACTCAGTAATCTCTTCGTAACAGCCGCTTGAGAATCTTTTTAAGATGTCTATTGATGCAACTGTTTTCAGATTACAACTCTTCTGAATCAAGGAAGTTAGCCTTCATGGTTTGCTCTCAGGGTTAACGAGCCACGGCGACCGAGAGAACCCGTGTCGGGATCTCGCGCCAACCGTGGAAAGCGAGACGGCTCAGTGGTACGAGTATGCTTCTTAACTGCAAGCTTCATTTTGCGGAAAAGAGTATTCAACTGGTTCGTATTAATTACCAGCTCCCACTTCTCCTGATGTTGGTCCACGCCAGGCCGACCTGTGAAGATATACCCATTCATTTGCTTGGGGATTACTATGACACCATCAAAACACT
Source organism: Blastobotrys terrestris (assembly GCA_030674225.1). Taxonomy (NCBI): domain Eukaryota; kingdom Fungi; phylum Ascomycota; class Dipodascomycetes; order Dipodascales; family Trichomonascaceae; genus Blastobotrys; species Blastobotrys terrestris. The sequence goes on along the minus strand of JAJLUR010000200.1, from coordinate 24,082 downwards.
CCGTTATAATAGTCTTTTGTGGTCTGATTGAATTGAAAAGACCTCTAACCCCATTGTAATTCAACTGCACGACAGATCCATAAATCCCCTCATATAAAGTGTCGAGACACTCTGCTGCTCGGTCTCCACCGTTAGCAAATGCACTCGCCGGTATACCAGACAACGTATCCAGAACAATTCCAGTTTGTGTTGAAAAAGAGTCTCGAAGAAGAGCCTTATCATTTGCCGGCAGAGTTTTTAATAGATTAGTCACTTTTTCAAGTGTTTCTAAATAATATTCTTTGTCCAGCCTAACCATTTCTCTCTTCTCGGCACCAGATAATTCCGTTCGAATTTCACTAAAATAAAAAAGACTCTCCTCATCAGAGTTGGAGCCACTGTTTCTTAACGGCTCGGGTATAAAGCGATTGTCAAATTCAACTTCTAATCGCAAAAGGGCACTTTCATCGTCATCATCAGCATCGAGAATCTTCAATAAGTCTCGTCGTCTACGGACTCCATATGTCATCTTAAAAAGCAGAACGAGGATCGTAGGTTTGAGTTTTTCTAGGTACCCTTGTTTTCGATTTCTGTTGCTTTTACTCCAGTCTTTGAGTAGCCGCTCTAGTTTTGCGTAGAAGTAACTGATACTAAAGTCATAAACAAGAACTTCCAATCGCTCCAGGTCCGCAGTACGATGTTTATAGAAACTGCCGATTCTATTAAAAACAAAGTTCCATAGAAAACAAGAAACACATCTTCTTTTAACTCATTTGTCTCGGAAAAGCCATGTTCAAATACAATGGTTGGGAAACTGTCCATCCTAGTTATCGCATACATAGATTGGTCCGTTGTCAAACCATATGAATTATCTGGCTCCTTTTGGATCGGACCTTAATATTTTTTGGGAGCTTGCCGTCCTTTCTTCGAAGCCAGTTAATAAGATAGATGTAAGTTGATCCCAAACATGTAAGAGTTTCCTTTCCCACTATACGGCTCAAGTTATCTGCAGCATCTCTAGCAAAAATTAAAGGAGTTTCATGAGGTTCGGAGGGCAATGTTAGTTTGTATACCCCCTTTAGAAAATCCAAAGTACAACGGCCCCTTACACCAAGTTTCCTAACAGACCTCTCTATAGTTTCTGCATCGTCGTCGCATTCGCAACCTTTGATGACAAGAGTTCCTGTTTGAGGGCCCGCTGCTTCAATCCTCTCTCTGATATCCTTCTCCAGCTGTTCGGGGTTGCCCTTGATGTAGGTGATGGCTGTTTGTGGACAGACGCCTAAAGATCTCACTGGCCGATATAGGAGATTTTTGTTTGAAGAGAAAACCGGAATAACCTTTGGATAATCTTTACCAGAACGCTTAGAAAAATTATTTCGCAGCGGTCCAGTGATAGTGTGACGATATTTATATGATGGTTTTGAACACTGCACTGTTCCCCTGTTTTCCATCTTACGATATTCTTGTACAGAGATGGATTGTTGATCCTATCCTGCGAGAGTTTAACAAACAAATATGATGAGGCGGTATTTATTTTGAACTCTATAACAGTACACGCGGGTGCACTCTGGCACACGGCAGTTGTGGTGATAAGGTTGCGCTCTTTGAAAAGGTTAAATAGAAAAATGAAAAAAGAGGAGAGCCTCCAAAGGTAGGTACGCCTTCAGAAATGGAACGCTTTGACTTATGAGAACTTTAGGAGAATTGCGCCGAGAGGTTTACGTTATGGTGTTGGTGGAATACAGTAACAGATTGGGACAATTATTCCACAATCGGATTTTTGTTTGATCGGCAGGGTCTGATGCTCTATCTCTGAAACCCACAGCGCACTCGTACTTGCGCAACTATACCTGCACAACTCTTCGCAACACTGTCATGCCTTCTTACCAACCACTGTTTACTCTTATTTTTTGAACTTCTTCGATAACTCTAATTCAAAATGCCAATATAGACACAACGTCAGCGTTACTCATCCCCGCTCTGGCGGAGATTCAAATTTAGACGCTTGCAACCAGTCAAACTCAGATCAAACACCGTCTCCAACCAACGAACAACCATCCGACTCTGTTGACAACCAGGCTGCTTCATCCTGGATTATAATAGACTATATTCCAAAACAAACAAACAAAGTGCGTCAAGCCATCTTCAACACGATCAAAGAGTCTGACCCCAATTCTGACTTCTGCCTTCTGGTTCGCGGCTGCCCTGGAGGTCGCGGCTTTAGAGTGGTTGAAAATTCTGTAAACGAAGCACTAGACTCACACGAATCAAAATTCAAAACTGATTCCAACCCGTCCTCAGGGGAAATCAAGATTGTTATGCCGTCAGAGTCGCATGAGTTAGCCGGAAAATGTGGCACCAAAAAAAGCGCACCTCTCGTGAACAATGCAGTATGCCTGACCAATTGAGAGATGATACTGCAAACTTCACAATTGCCGATCTGGATGCGCTATGTAGATACTTGCGAGGTAGAGAGAATATCATTCAGCAAGAGAGGCAACACCTCTACAGGACTCTTGAGCAAGTTACAACGAGACTTCAGCGGGGCACTCCCGCACATGAGAGACTATCTAATGATTTAAAAAATACCTCAACATCACTTTCAAGCGGAATTACCGACAATGGAAGATTGAGGCGGTGCAAAGCGTCTGTTCGAGGGTGTTCTTGAAAATAACGACGTCCGCAATGTGCTGGATGCTACTATCCAAGCTCAGACCCGCGAAGTGCAACGGGTTATTGGATCTGACGGTATTTCGTTTAATCTGAAAGTCGGAAATGGTACATTTACCAGGATACGGAGGAGGGAAATTTGATTCCCCCAAACGAAGGACTCGGTTCTTGGTTTGTCCTGACAGCTAACAACCAACATTGCCAATTTAGTATACACGGGTTTGAGCTAGTAGGGTTTATGATGCCAGTTATTGATGCAATTCGTTGAACGGCCTCCTTCTATCATCCCTGGGACCAAAGGCAATTACTCTAATCGTCAGTACCTCAAGTAGAAAGTACATTTTGAACAGGTTGAAGCAACCTGCGATAGATATACTAATCGGTCCATTACTCTTCAGAAAAAAATAGGCAGCAAAAATTTCAGGCGCACATCTCACTCATTATTGTTTCAAAGTCTGGCGAGGTCGAGACCTCACCCATTTCAGGTACAGAGGGAATACAAGTAGTCACTGGTTTTGACAGCTTATCTTCTGGCCATGGCAATATTATAAAACTGGAACCAAATGGATACCTACAGTATAGCTCTCGTTATGTCTTCCAAATATTCAGGGTACAACCCAACTGTAAGTAGTTAGAGTATCCGCATTTGAATTATTATTCCTCTTCTAGGAACCAGTTATGGAATAATTTCACTTCAAGTCTTTTTTTGAAGCAGGCTAGGGTGCCTTATGCATGTGCATATCTGAGAAACCCACGGCGCATTGATACTTACGTTATGACATAGCTATGCATAGCTACGTGCGCGTGCATAGCACACCTAGTATACGCAGATCTTCTTATCATTCATTTGTCTATGTACCTGGGTATGCATGATTGTAGTAAGGTTACTCCAATTCAGAATACCTTCGTAAAAAACACTATCAGTGTTACCCCTCCCCACTCTGGTGGAGATTAAGTTTAGACGGTGACAGCTAGTCAAACTCAGTCCAATCTCCATATTGTGTCTATCACCAAACTCCGATAGTATTGACAACCAACCTCCACTACTCTGGACCACAATGTATTATATTCCAGCAAACAAAAAGACATGCGTAAACAAATACCGGTTTCTTCACCACACCAAAAGCACGTGTGGATTCACTGCAGCTCAGACGAGCTAGTTACCGGGATGCACATGCCCATGCCGGCAGAAAGGTAGGAGCAAAACATAGACTGGAAAGCGTTTTAAGGGTTAAAGAGGGATTGATGAATGGGAGAGGGATATTCTATAATTCATCATGTACAAATTGGATGCAGTACTAATATTTCCTGTTGAATAGTGTGCGGTTTTAGTATAAAACGAACGAGATAAGCATGTACATACTGAATATGCAGACATGGAACACTGAAATCAAAAGCTGAATTTGTCATGAGTCCAAACAAAACTCCTCGATTAAGATCATCATGCCGGAAAAAAAGGAGATACCCCAGATTTAGCTTCCTCAGCACAAAAAAACCGGAACAAGATTTTGGGCGGTCAATTGACGCACCCATAGAATTGAAGTAACTGCGTAGCATGCGGGTGTTATACCCTGTCATTCCTTTTTTTTTTTTTTTTTTCTTTATAAGAAGAGCGCTTACAAGTAATTAAGGAATACTGCAGCAACAGTTATTGCACCACCTTCTAGAATGCTCTTGTGTTCCCTCGAGAACTTCGTTTACCGGAACCTAGGTTCCTTTTGACCACAAGTCAATTTTTGTATACTGTAATTATGTTTGGTCATGATATGATATGATATGTATATAAAATATATATAACAGTTCCAACCTAGGATACAGTTCATAAACATTAACGTCTTTAAGCCTCCTTCCGCTGCTCATATGCATGTGCGTAGATGAGGGGGAGTAGGGGATTTTGGGCTCAAGCACGCGCTGCGCGCGCATACCACAATTTCACCGACGTCGACTCAGATAAGCTCTGCGAACGCGAGCGGAGTTGTAAATCATGTAAATCACCTACTAGCCAAACCGCAATCCCTAAAGCGGCTCTCCTAAAGCGGCTCTCCGCATAGTTTTATTTCACATGATCCGCTTTAGCTGATCCTCTCCTGTGGAATCGGCCCACATCAGGGCATTATATATTATAATAAAATGTCAATACAACACCTTTTCATTCGTCACGCACTGAGATGGAAAAACTTGGAAATAGTGAGTGGGAAACGTTCCTAAGTATCGCTGATACGTTCGTTCCGCGTATAGACGGCGAAAACTTGAAGGGGCTTATTAAAGATTCGTCGGTGGATGCAAACGAACTTGGATATCTTTGTCCATCTACGCTGCCAGAATTTAAGGAGACTGTCAGAGACTCTCTATCGTTATCACCTAGAGTCGCTCAACTTCAGTTTTACTACACACTCAAGGTTCTGAGCAATCGAGCTACTGCTGTGTTTTTCACTGGATCTTCTCGACTAATGAAGGAAATGAGCGTTGAGGAGCGCGAGCGAGTGGTTCTCTCGTGGCGAGGCTCGAATCTCAGTGCACTCCAAAAACTTTTCCGCTCATTATCCGCTGTGTGCAATTCTACCTATGTCCGCATCAATCCTCTGCTGCACAAGGCAATGGGCCATCCGATGATAGAACCTCGGCTGAGCTCTATTGTTGATTACCCACCACATTACAATATTCTTGACTTTGGAAAGTACTCCACGGCCGCCCTTATTGATGTAGATGTGGTTATTGTGGGGTCTGGCTCTGGTGCTGGTGTTGTTGCCAACAAACTGACACAAAGCGGACACTCGGTCTTAGTTGTCGACCGTGGAGTCTACTATCACCAGTCCGAGCTTCAGTTCAATGAAAATGATGCATACAGGAAACTGTATGAGAATTCAGCAGTCTTGCAAACCGAGGGGAACCCAGTGTCAATACTGGCTGGTGCGACTTTTGGTGGCGGTACAACTATCAACTGGTCCGCCTCTCTGAGAACCCCAGATATTGTCAGAGCGCAATGGGCCCGGAAAGTTAGGTGGTACAATACTGATAGGTATGACAAGGCAATGGATTATGTTATGGAAAAGATGGGCTGCAGCACTGACTACATCGAGCACTCGTTTTCTAACCAAGTTATCATGGATGGCGCAGCAAAACTAGGATACGCAGCTAAGGAAATTCCTCAAAACACAGGAAATGCTGCGCACAATTGTTCCTATTGCAGTCACGGCTGTGCGTTTTCTCAAAAACAAGGGTCTGTGGTCTGTTGGCTGAGAGAAGCGGTTGACACTGGTAAGTGTCAAGTTATTGACCAATGTGAAGTGCGATCCATCACCAAAAGCTCCAAGAATAGAGCCTCTGGTGTCCAAGCGGTTGTGACTAAGGATGGTAGGGAAGTTAAACTAACTGTGCGAGCCAAGCAAGTCGTTTCGTCCTGCGGCTCTCTTCACACCCCGCTACTCCTTCATCAATCGGGGTTCAAAAATCCTCATATCGGCAAAGGTCTCAAGCTGCATCCGGGTACAGGGTTATTTGGTGAATATCCTGCCAGTGAACTAAACCTCTATAACAAAGCGATCATGACTGCCGTTTGCACGGAGTTTGACGACTTGGACGGATGGGGTCACGGTGCGAAAATTGAGACGCTAACCCCGCATCCAGTGTTTGAATATCTTTTATTCCCATGGAGCGGCGGAGCTGATTATAGAAAAGACTTGTTACGGTACAACCACCTTGCTCCAATGGCTGTTCTCACTAGAGATAGAAGTTCTGGTACGGTTTCATATAGAACTGAAAGTCCAATGGTTCCAAGAGTCGATTACCAAATCGACAAATTTGATTGTTCGGCATTGCTCAAAGGATGTATTGGGGCTGCGAACATTCTTTATATTCAGGGCGCCGCGCGAATCATTGCCCCAGTCTTTACTGTGCCAATATTTGAAAGCGATAAACCAGCCATTGATCGTCGTCTTGACGACGACGATTACAAAAGCTGGGTTTCCAAGTTCGAACAGGCGACAATATCTCCTACCTCTACTGCTATAGGATCAGCCCATCAAATGGCTTCCTGCAGAATGTCAGATTTCGGTCCAAAATATTCAGCGCTTGACAGTAAAGGTAGATTATGGGAATGTCCGAACGTCTTCGTGGCTGACGCGAGTGTGCTGCCTTCAGCACCCGGAGTCAATCCAATGATCTCTACTATGGCTAGTGCACATATCATTGCAGGAAATATTGACGAAGAATTGCGAAAGCAAGCTGGTTCCAAATTGTAATGACAAACTGTTATACCAGAAAATGGTCAGCTGAATTAGATCTATAGATCTATAGACATCTCTACCTCCGATTGTAATCTGTTATGCATATATTCATAAATATTTCCTATGCATGTATGCACACACATTTTCTGGTTGCAACGATGAGTGTATGTATATTTGGGATGTGCTTTAGTTACCAGTCAGTACCATAAAGCTCCTCCTTCTGTGCTCGCCAGACAGCACCATATTTCCGTAAGATAAACGGGCCAGGTGCGACGATGACCGAGATTGCTCCGAAAAAGGACATTGCACCACCGAGAGTCATTTTGTCAATCATAAGCCTAATTACTGCTGAAAGCAGTGTACAACACAAAGAACGGAAAACTCCGTTTATAGCGAGGGCAGATGCTGCATAGAGACTATAACCATCGATAATATAAAGGGTGCAGCAGATATACACCATTGACGTACCTAAACCCATTAAAAAGCCGCCAATACATGGTAGTATCCAATGAACTGAATCGTTCCCGCCAGTCCAGCCAAACAGGAACAATCCGATGGGTAGAAAAACTGCCCCAAAACAGCAGTTCTCCAATCGCAACTCTGGAACAGGTTTGCCCACCTTCCGTCTTTGACAGTTATATCTTCCATTCGTCAGAAGCAATATTGCAGTGGTGGCTAATACACCAATACCGATAGAAATAGTAGGCAGATATGAAGGAACAAAGTCAAAGTTGCGTAACTGTCCAAAGGCAATAGGAAATGCTGTCAACAGTGCATACAACAAGCCGTACACAATAGCAGTATAAAAGCACAAGAACGCTAACGATTTGTCGGTGATAACAATGAAAATTGGACGTTTGACATATTTCTTTATGAACACTTGCCATGTTATCGGTTCTAGTTCGATACTTGCCCTGACATTTCTATTTCCATTTCTGCGTTCATGCTGTGCCTTTCGCCGTAGTAATACTGGAGCGTACGATTCATACATGAATAAACTCATTATCCAAAGTGCACCGGCAATGATCATTAAGGCCCATGAAACCCATTTTAAGGAACCCCATTTAATCAGCAAAGAGCCACACACAGGCCCTAGCACTGGTGAGAAATAGAACGATGGTAAGTTCAATCCGACACCTATTTGCAGATATGCGGGATCTAATACATCCCCTGTTACTGCTCCCCCGAGTGTCATGGTACAGATGCCGAAGGCCCCTTCAAAGAATCGCGAAAGTAGGAGTGTTTGAATATTAGGAGCCAGAGCAGTCATGATATGGAAGACTACAAACACCAAGAAAGGTGGAACCAGAGCCACATATCTTCCAAAGGACTCGCTGATTGGAGACCATACGAGGGGGCCAACTGAGTAACCAAATAAGAATACTGTCGACGTCAAGTCGACAACACTTTGATTTGCTATACCATACCTTGCCATTATGTCCTTTGCCGCTGGTCCATAGAGGGCGCTGCTCATTCCAGCGGCGACATTCAACATGTTGCACGCCAGAATCTGGAAAACTTTCTTCGCTACTGGCCAATTGCGGGGGTTGTCTGGGTCATCTGCGGCGAACTTGGTCAGAAGAGTCTCTTCCTTTGAGCTTAACGATATCTGCTGTTTCCCCATTGATGAAAGACGTGGTTGTTGGCAAAAAGCCGTGCAAGGTAGTTTTGAGCTGCGACGAACGTTACCCACTATTCGGGGACGGAAAATGGATACTCTGTTGCATCATTACTAAGGCGTGCTGACGACTTTTGTTTGTTATACATGGAAGTAATCGAAGCTAGTTCCTGAATGCTTCTTTTTCGATAGGAGTTGCGACTTCTTAGGACAGATTCCACAGTAGTAGACCGAAGCTGCTTCAAAAAACGAATACGACAATGTAAAGTAGACAGTAGGGCGGATCACGTTTTAGCTGTTTCACTTTGAATGAATGATTGACCTCAAACATGCCTATCCGCCGTGCGCACAAAGAACCGTATGAGAGCATTCAGTCGACTGTCGGGGTGCTATGCAAGGGCGACGCATATGCACGATGCTGGTCTATGCAGAGCTGGTCCAAGCTAGCTAGCGAACAAGCGACATCAATGCAGCATGACGCTATCCTTTCAGATCGTTATGCAGACTAGACAAGACAAGACAAGACAAAATCAGAATAGTAAACATTAAATATCTATACACGGGCGCTAGTACTGGAGCTTGCAGTAGCGGCGGCTGTGGTTGCAGATGCAGTTACACTATTACTACTACTGGCACTTTCAGTAGACCGACTGGAACTTGCGGTACTTGGATGGCACCAATGTCTATGATAGCTCCACGCCTTGAGCTGACAATTCTTTCCACAATACTTTGTCCTCTTACACCGCCGACATTTAGCAAATTGACGGGGATACTCTTCCCATTTGCCACAGTCAAAATTGGCGCACTGTCTAATACCGCCTCTGGACTCATCCTTCCTGCAGCAATTGCGCATGATTACGCCTGCCCAATACTGCATTTCTTTGGGCAGACATTTGACGGTGAATTTTTCAACCAGGGGGAAAATGTTGATCACGTCGCCCAGATACTCGTCGTCGACGTCTTTTTCGGCCTCAAAGTCGTAATCGTCGTAATTCCAATAGTCGTCATCATAATTGTTATTGTTAGTAGTAAATAAAAATGGAGGTAATCGTGGGTCTCGAACGGATAGCTGGGGCACCAAATGGCACGTCTGTAGGTTTGATTTTAAGTGTGCATATTTGGAGACGAAGCCCAGAATTTCTAACGCCCATAGTACATCATCGTCTCGAGGCACGATCACCAGGTCGTTGAAATAATCCTTAGTTTCTGTGATTTCACTGATGAATTGATGTGGCATAAACCTTCTTCGAGGGTAATGTTGATGCTGCTGCTGTTGCTGTTGTTGTTGTTGTTGCAGTAGCTGCGGTTGTTGACTCTGCTGCTGTTGTTGTTGTTCTTGCTGTTGTTGTTGTTGAAGCTGTTGCTGTTGTTGGTGTACTCGTTGTTGTTGTTGTTGTTGATGTTGATGATGTTGATGATGATGTTGTTGTGGCGGTGACGGTGGCGGTGGTGGCTGTTGCTGACGATGCTGTTGCTGCTGGTCAATACTACTCTCCACAGCAGCTGAAGTGGCAGCCTCCCCAACATAGTTGCTGGTATCATTAGCCGCGGTGTTTCCAGCCGACTCTGGCGAAACCGACCTCATAATCACTTCCGAGTTGCTCGTGGGTTGATAAATAGGTAACGGGTCCAAAAGGTCCGTTTCATTGCACACTTCCTCGTTATTGTTGTTCATCTGCAGATAATTATCCAGGATAGTGGCAATAATGGGTATGCATCCTCCCTCAACCACTCGTCGCCGCACTTTTTCAGACCCTCGTGTTCCCAAGAACATGAGACACTGGAGTGCTAATGTCCATTTCCACGCAACCAGGCTCGGGTTCTTGTCCCCATATTGTCTACAGTCCTTGAGGATAGCCACAAGCCGCTCTAGGCCGCCATCTACACACAGGGTCTCTCGGACTCTGGCCGAAGAAGACGTCAGGTAGGTGAGGTGGTTGAGAGAGTTCACTAGAGGCTTATCCGACGTACAGTCCAGCGCCCGTCTATCATACAGTGTGGTTGTGATCTGGACGCTAGCTCTGTTTGACTGGATCGACCTGAAATTAGATTCTCTCATAATCTGCTCCGTGGTTCATTCGCCACCGAAAACGCACTAATATATATCTTTGTGGGTGTGGTTGGGAGTATGTGGGAAGGGGGGAAAAAGGGAAGAAAAGAGGCAACCCGATCACGGACGGCGGGTTCCGTACATCACATAATCAAATAAAAATTTGGCCACCACCACCACCACCACCACCAAACAGGCGGCGGGGTGTGTGTGTTCGCGCTCGGCAGTCGCGTAAAACATCGGAACAAGGAAAAAAAAAAAAAAGGGGTTGCCATGGCAACGTGAGGCTATTCGCCACTTTTATGCAGATAAAGTGGTGTGTAGCTAATAATGTCTAAGCTGCTATAGTAAGTACTTGGGTAGCTACAGCTATGTTAGAGCCTTGGGAGGCATAGCACTTTTGCACGTAGTATTGTTGTGGAGCGGAGGTTGGTAAAAAAATTATAATTAAAAAAGAAAAAAAAAAAAAAAAAAAAAAAAAAAAAAAAAAAAAAAAAAAAAAAAAAAAAAAAAAAAAAAAAAAAAAAAAAAAGAAAGAATTCCAACGTAAACGTTACTGAATTACAATACGAATCCTCTCTCTCCCGAGGTTGCTATGTTCCAGTATGCTAAATTTGTTAATTTTTGAAAAATTACATATATAGCCATATATTCTCAGCCGCACGCGGCGTTGATTTTTTTTTTTTTTTTTTTTTTTTTTTCCACCAATCGAATTCTGCTGAAGATAATATATATTATTCAACGTCCTGGAATGCGGTAGATGTGGGGCTCATTGGTAACCGCACAATTTCATCTTCCAGACATGTCTATATATATAATAATGTTGTATTTGTGTATGGCACTAGTAGCTTTGTTAAATTAACACAAAGTGGAGTGAGGCCGTCTCTTGTCCTGCTTCCCCTCAAGGGTCGGAAAAACATGGCATTTCTCCGATCGTCTGACCAACCAATGGGCCATTCTCCAGGAACCGTGTCTTGAAAGAACCATCAAAATACAAGACATCTTCCGACTTTTTTTTTTTTTTTTTTCCTTCAACCGCCGTATTCTTCCTTGAGCCTTTTGACCAGGCGCAGTTTGGCGAGATAGACCCGCCATCGACGCAAAGCGCGACCCTGGATCTCGGAATCGCAGGCTTGGTGCAAAACCTGTTCATGCTCTCGCGCCACCACAACGCCTCTGACAACGGGCTTTGCTTTGCGGTGACGAAAGGAAAAGTCCGTGACAGCGGGAACATAGTCGATATTAAGGCTACGCGCCACATGCTCCACGTTTTCCAGAGCCAGATGAACACCATTTTCCGGCACCATCTGGGGCGTGAAACACTCAATATAGCCATATCGATTGCGTGGAATGACCCCGTTTTCAATTGGCGCATGTTTGAACGTCTCGGTTTGATCAAACGAATACAGTGGTTCCTCTTTCAAAACTCCTTCAAGATTTCGTTTCGTTTCAACCACCTTTCGAGGCGCAACGGTCTCTTTCACAACCCGGCCCTTTCTGAACCAGAACATGCCTGAATAACACGTGCGCACATGCTTCTTCAAATACACCCTCTCCCTCCGCTTGCCAACCCTAAACGTGTACACCGCAGCCGCAATGGCCACTTGATTCTGACGCAGCTGGCTGTCGAGGATTAAAGTCGGATGATTGCGATATGCCGATAAAGTTGTCGGGTATGCTGCCATTTCTTCGTTATCACTAGCAGAGTAGTTACGGTATATCCTCATGTAGCGTAAAAAATACGCATACATGGCAGTGAGTGTGCACGACTCTTTGTATCTGGGCGTCAAGTCGACCGCATTGCTGCCACTACTATCGTTATTATTCGTTGTTGTTGATTCGTAGCCAACAACGTAGAGTAGCTTCATCCCCCGGGCAAACTGGCCTCTTGGTTCATAGCGTGCACGTCCATCAATTGCCTGGCTTTCCTCCAACACCAACGGATCCACCGGTATAAACTCCTTTCTAGCTGGAATCAGTACCTCACACCAGAATGTAGGGAACGCATCATTTTTCTGCTCAAACCCTACGGGGAGCGAGTACACGAGCCGAACCTCCAGCCCCAATCCCCTCAGCATTGCAGTGAACAGCTGAGCTCCCAAGTCTACGGATCCAACAAAGTTCAGCATTTTAGCTTTATACTGTTTCAGCGATTCCACACCTTCCCACTCCTTGGTAACCTTATAACGCCTTCTGAACCAGGCCAGAGTCCTTTGCAACAACCCAGGCAAGTCGACCTTTTTATCCGGCCGATTGTGGTGCTTTTTGAACTCTTTGCGCAGTTCCTTTGGAACCTGTTTTTTGAGCGCTAATTGGACGTTACGCTCATTCAGCCACCTGTTGCGTAGAAACCCGTGGTAGATCAGGCATTGGATACGGATTAGGTCTACGGTTAGCGGGATGGTCTCCTTTCTCCGTTGTTGTTTTTTCCGACCGTCATTAAGCAGAGCGTTCACAGTGGCACTGACAGAGGCATTTGGAGCCCTTGCTTTTTTTTCTACGACACTTTTGCCCTCGCCAATATCAACATCCTCCCATTCAATCTCCTCGCTGGAGGATGTACCCGATTCTCCAGAGTCCCGTTCTGCTAATGAGCTGATAAAGTCATCTGGGTCCATAACGTTAGCAGAACGCTCTTCCGTCACCCACGACCTCACTTGGCTGCTCACCCGCGCGCACCTGTGACATCACCAAATAGTTAATAGTTACGAAACGGTTGCTATGCATGATTGTGTGAGCTAGCTACTCGTTCTTCATAGCCTGGTGGTATTATTATTATTTCCATTGGGTTCTTTAACTAGTATTTCAAACCGGCCGGGGATGCGCAGAAAAACGGTCTCATGGGGTGATGGTGGAACCGCCAAAAAAGTGCTGCCGCTGCTGATCTATTCACAAATATACCACAAAATGTAGACGTAATAATAAAATAACAAGGAGATAGAAAATAGCTCTGAAACGTTATCAAGGGACACTATAGCGTAATCGTGAACAGTCTTTTTCTGTCTTTCGTGTCTGTTTTTCCTCACCACATTAACTATATATGTATATCGAACGTTAACTCCTAAAACTGCACCCCTCCGTATGAAACACATCACCCGAAAAGAGCCCCTCCAGCCACCCACCCATGGTAGTCCCGCAGATAAAAAACGCCCTTGCATATGAACTTGAGATCGCTACACTGATCCCTATATATAAATAACCGACAACGTAACTATCGAGACCTCAAGAAAAAGATGTCCCTCACTGCCTCTACTGCCACCAGTCAGGTTTCATCCCTGAACGCTACTACCACCACCACTGCAGGCCCGACCAGAACGTCATCATCTGATCTGTGCGAGAGTCTTGGAGTCGATTACAGCAATTGTCTAGCATCCAAAGGACTCGACATCCTATGTTCGAAGCAGAAGCAAAAGCTCGAGGACACCGGTTGTGGTGTGTATGGGCCTCCAGATCCGCATGCAGCTCGGCTCCTTTAGGAAGCAAAAGCACCGTCACGATGATGATGTAATCAGATCTAAATTGTAGCGGACGCGCTTTTTTTTTTTTTTTTTTTTTTTTTTTATTTTTTTGAAAAAGATTCCCCTTTCTTACCCCTGCAGCAAGGGGTAAAAAAAAAAAAAGTCTGAAATCTGGATAAAAAATAGCTGTGTAAAGTAGCAGGATATATGTGTTCTGAGATAGAACAAAATAAAATATTAATAAAATTCGGCACCCTCTAAAACACCGCTACGTTCATATGTAGAATGTGAAAGAAAAAAAACATCTTGAGATCTTCGATAATAGTCGGCTGCAGACAAAAGACAATGCCAATTAGTAGAAAAGAGACTGCAGCCAAACTGCACTGTCGACGTGCCATGCCACATCCATATGGCGGTGTCAGTGTGTCATCGGGTTTGTCGGTTCTATACCCTCGTCTCCTCTCTGCGTGTGTTTCTATTTTCTTACCTGAATCGAAACGGATAAGCAGACACAAATGATTCACAGATGACGTTTAAAAAAAAAAAGGTCCCTAAAACCACCGAGAAACAACCTTTTTTTGACAGGACTCCGACGTGTATCAGACTTGTTGTGCAAAATGCATCAACGCTCGAGACGTCACTACCCAAAATAGTATACCTCCATGAGGAAATCTCCTGCCGATCAAAACACTCAGAAATGCAAAAAGTTGCATGCATTTTCAGGAGTTGTTTTTAGCAGTAGTGCGCCCCTCCGAAGGGATGTGCAATATAAAGAGATGACACTGCATTTGGTACTATTTCCTTACAATCACACATAAACATTATCATATCATGAAGCTCGCCATCCTCTCGTCTCTAATTTTGACTGCTGTCCCAGCGTTCGCTCAGTCAACTACTTTGGCAGCTGGTCCTGGCGCGGGCGCTGGTGCTGGAAATGGTAATGGTACTGGAGCTGGTCTCGGTGATGCCTCGTTATCGGGTTCTATGGCCCCAAAGCCTTCTGGTACCCAGGCGCCTTCCCCAGGCACAAATAAGTCTTCTCAATTCGGTCTTGTCACTATGCATTCTGGAAATCAGCAAGTCCATCAAAAGACTGTCTACGTCACTTTTGACGGCCATTTGACTATTAAAGACACCGGCAACGAATTTGCTGGTCATCTCGCCATTGGTCCTAACATCATCTTCGATGCTACCGTTAACCCTGCTTTACAGAAGGTTCTCATCATTGACGACGACCATGATCTCGTCCTCCAACATGAGGACGACCTTTCTAAAGCCACTCAAGATTGGACTACTGGCGGAAACCTCGAATGGAACGGTCAGCAATATGCCATGGTTTGTCCAAACGACGATAATAAGATAATCTGGGGTGATGAAAACTTTTCTTGTGATGGGGGTATTGGTGTCCAACTCCTTGTGGCTGGTCAAGCTATTTAATTCATTTCTATGTTTTTCCTTATTTGTATAGACTTTACTTAATGAATATCCTCTATTGCTAAATACGCATTGGCAGCGCCTTTCAAATGTCTACAAAGGAAACAGCTGTAAATGTGAACTGCATATTTCTAGACAATAACCCTCTGTTGGAGTGACCTCAAGGGTCACTGCTCATTGCTTGCCTGCGCCTCGGGCTTCTTTTTATTAGGAAAGTAGACTGTTCGTGGGGCACATAGCTAAACGTAAATCATGCTGTTTCTGTACATATAGTGCTACAATCAGCGCCCGAAAAACTAATCCCATCGCTCGTTTTGGTAAGGCTCGGCATTCCTGATGTTTGAAACCAGCATTGCCCCATAGCTAGTTAGCATACCCCGCGCTATGCATTGGTATTGAGAACTATCGTTAAATTTATCACGCTGCTAATGGCCACCTCGTCAACATAATTAATTAAATCGCAAAAAAAAAAAAATAAAATAAAAATAAAAATGCAACTACTTCTTCACAGTGTTATTTTATATGTACTTTTTACAAAATTTCGTCACAGCCGTTACACACCAGTCTTACATTTCCATTGATAAGCCGGGCCTTGAAATCTGAAGTCCCACAATGCTTACATTCGATATCCGTCTCGTCGCTGGTAGGTTTGGCGGGACTACGACCGCGAAGGCTATGACTTGGACTGGATCGCCGTGAGTCAATAGTGATCCGGTCACTTGAGCCCAGACGAGGGAACCGAGGAGCTGGAGAATTGTTGCGAAGAGATCGAGTTCGATGTATCGAGAGAGAATCTCTCCAACTATGCGTCGGACTCAATCCACTACTAACTCGTTTTCTGGCCGGATGACTGTCCAAATATTGCTTTCTCGGTTCATACGCACAGTCCTGGCGGAAAATTTTAATAATGCCTTCTCTGTCTGCCGTAACAATGATATTTCCATCATCGTGGTTCGATTTTTGTGAATCGTCCCTGTCATCGCGACAAACACTCGAACTGGTTTCCGAGGTTTCATCTGTGGGCAGCAGCTTGACAGGCGGCGGATCACACAGGTCATAAACTGGATCATTACTGCTGGCCAACGTCTTTTTGGTACAAATGGGCGCAAACATGGCAACCGTGACCATCGATTTGTTAGAATGGAAATATTCATAATCCTGAATGTCCTTTTTCCTGTCATTGACATGTTGGGGTTGGGTCTTCCAAATGTACGTTCGGTTATCTTCACTACCACTGATGATGTAAACTCCATCATTTGAGAAGTTTGCGTGAATTTGACTTTGCTCGTTTTCATGGCCCTTAAATTTAGCCTCCATCGTTTTGTCATAAAGATTGTACAACCTAATCCGACTGTCATTTGTTGAAATTAATAATTTGGTGTCATGATCAAAGCCTTGGTTTCTGGCTAGAGTTCTGGGTAATGCAAATGCTTCGATACCTGTGATTTTGGACCCCTTTGCATTCCTGCCTCTAGAACTCCTGACATGCATTTGTGACTGAAAGTTGAGCCCGTCTGTTTCGTAAAACAAGCATTGGCCCCCAAAGCACCCAACTATACTGGTTAGACCGTCCGGAGTGAACGCAACGGCGGTCACCAAGTCAGGTACATGTTTACAAAACGCAACCTCCTTATCGGGGATACTCCAGAGACGGATTTTACAGTCCAACGACCCAGACAAGAAGAATCGATCGTCCTTCGGATGAAATCTAATGGAGGTTACAAAATCAGCGTGCAGAAAAGAGCATAGACACTCTGTCCTGTCCACGTGCCAAAGTCGGACGGTTTTATCCATCGACGACGTAAGCAAAAAATTGTTTTTGCTCCAGCTTAGATCCAGCACGTCTCCACTATGACCGTAATATTCTCTAATTGGAGCATTTTTGAACACAGGCGCATAAACTCGTCGTTCATATGAGCTTGCGTTTTTTTCTCGATCTTCTGGCGATGCTAACACCTGCCACACACGGATAACTTGGTCCTCCCCGGCTGTTGCCATGTACTTGCCGTCTTGACTAAAACTGGCACACCAAATAGCACCTGGCTTCGCATTATCATTCAGCTGCTGGGCCAGAAACACACGGTTCAACTCTCGTTTTTGCTTGCGGTGAGCACGAACATGAATATATTTAGGGGGCGTGGGGAAGTTTGGCACAAATCCGAAAACATCTGCCTTCCATCCTTCTTCTCTTTTATCAAATCTGACACTATCGCGTTCATCTTCCACTGTCGGTCGTCCCGAAGTATTCCGCAGTTTCGAAAAGAATGTTTCCTTGTTAGAATGCGGGGATTTCCTAGGCGGGAAGTCGTTAGTGTTGTTGTTGCTATGACTGTTGTTATTAGTAGTGTTGTTAGTAAGATATTTATTCGTCGTTGCGTTGTCCCCTTCGTGAACAGGTATTGAAGTTGGACCCGAATTAGTATGATGCGATTTGATGCTTTGACTAGATTGCTGCTGAAGGTTGCCAGATTTCAGACTGGCGGACGTGCCTACCCTCTTAAGAATCAGGTGGGACAAGGGGTCCAAGCTAGACCGGTCGTCAGTAGTAGAGTTAGACATAGGGCTAGCGTCCGGATGTAACGGAGGCTGATCTGAAGAGGACTTTGAGCGGGCAACTTTCAAGGATTCAAACGATTTCTGCGTCACAGCCGAATCCGGCGGATCTAGCGGACTATCAAGAACATCTCCGTTATCTTCCAAACCATCTTTCGTATCGGGTGAGGACGCATTCTGAGGTGAGGAGGGTGTGCTATCGGAAAATATTCGTATGGACGGAATCAGTCCAAGAAAGCCCATATTCGATGTTTCGAGGGTGAGAGAAAGATGCACGTAGTAGAGACAAGGCCCAGTGATATTAACACACACGCACAAAAAGTTTATCGGTATTGGGTTTGAAACAAATGGCTAATTACCCAAATGGCGGCATTCAATAGTATCCGGGAAAACAATAAACAACAACACAAAAAAAAAAAAAAAAAAAAAAAAAAAAAAAAAAAAAAAAAAAAAAAAAAAAAAAAAAAAAAAAAAAAAAAAAAAAAAAAAAGAATTCAACGTCCTTTCCTACAGAACAGTAGTAATGTACCGAGAACAACTACGATATTGATAGCCTATGAATTGATTGTCGTCAAGAAAACGCACGCACCTTTTTACTTTTACATGCGCGCGTCGATCGAGAAGAGTTGATCATCGTCATTTTCTTTTTTTCCTGATGTCAAGTTTTAGGGTATTTGTATGTAACGATGGCTATAGTTGAATTTGAACAACTTCAGACTTGTAATTTTATACAATCGCTTGCGTGTGTGGTTTTGTGCTATATCTATCAGGAAAGAGAAATTCAAAAAAAAAAAAAAAATTGGTGAACTATGCATACATGGGAAAGCTCGTTTGTCTCCATATATGCATACACGCTACATTTTGAGAACAAAATAATATAACATAATAAAAAAATTAGCATGGCAGTTTTAGTTCACACCCCTGACCGTCTGTATGCAATATACATATATGCGTGAATACTTTCAAAATTCTGTGTATGCGTAGTTGTAGCTTTCACCCCTTTTTATAGTTTACAGTACTTGGCAGCTGCACTCATACAATATATTTACGCTTATATTATACCAGTGCAGAAATAAGTGAAGAATAAGATTCAATGGCGTGCATTGGATTAGATTCCCCAAAGGCTCTTTTGGTTCATAAATAGCACAAAACGTTACGCCTCTTCTACTCATGTGTGCACAATTTACCCGATAGAGAAGCCGTTAAAACATGCACAAGCCTGTCTCCCACATTTCTCCTCTTAAGTATATATTCATCCACTCTAGAACTTGTTGGGATATACTAGTCCGATAATGCTCAAATTTATAGCTTTCATCTTGTTGTGCATTTCACCAGCTCTCCAATATAAACCCCCATCCCCTTCTAATAACCCGAACAACAGACAAGTAGTTTCTGCAGTCATTGACAACAAGGACAACTATTATTCTGTAAACATTTCACTTGGAACACCCAGACAAAATATCACGGTTCTCCTTGACACCGGTTCGAGCGATTTATGGGTCATCGGGCAAGGTGCCCCAAATTGTGCCCAAAATGCTGAAGAAACGCGGAAGGCAAAGGCTGGAAACGAAGGCTATATTCTGTGCGGTGATGGGTCCGGAGAATTCGATAGCGCCAGATCGAATACATTTCGGAGTCAAGGATCTCCTTTTCTAATCGCATATGACGACGGAACTCAAGTCGACGGAACTTTCGCGACAGACGTACTCAATATAGGCGGTTGCGATTTGAAAGATGCAATTTTTGCAACGTCTACCACAACCAATTCTACTATAGGGGTGTTAGGTATCGGGTTTGAGAGTTACGAAAGTATGGCCCACGACCACAATCAAACGGCATATCCAAATATTCCGGTTTTGCTCAGACAACAGGGACTCACTGATTCTGTGTCCTATTCTCTTTGGCTTAACGGTGCGGATAAGAGGAATGGAACGATTATTTTTGGCGGAATCGATCATAGCAAATATCTGGACCCATTGATGACCGTACCAATGATTACGGATAAGAATAGGTCTACACCAGAAAGGATGCTCGTCGTGCTCTCGAGGATAGACATCAAACAATTCAACACTGCTGTTAATGTAATGTCAGAGAACGTTGCGGTTTTATTAGATGCCGGTTCACTCACTTCAGCTTTCCCACCCGGAATAATTGAACTCATAGCCAACGCATCTGGGGCCAAATATTCTATTGATAATGATGCGTATTATCAAGACTGTGAGGTGGTGAAATCCTTAGGATCTTTAGCATTCAGCTTCTCAGGTTCGCAAATCACCGTCCCATTTACTGAACTCCTACGACCTGCCAAAGACCTTTATGACCAAAATTATTATTTCAAAGACGGGAAACCAGCGTGTGAATTACTAGTAACTCCAACTGAGAAAGAGTATTTAGTGATTGGTGGAAGTGTTCTCCGATCGGCTTATGTGGTTTATGATTTGGACAACCATGAAATCGGTTTAGCCCAAAAAAAAGATAGTCTGGCCCAGGATTGCGATTTTGAACCTATAATGACAACGATTCCTAATGCTCGGAAAGCTCCCGGATACAGTAGCACTGAAACTACGAATTGGGCCAATATAACCTCGTCTGCAACATTTTCCGCAGTGCAAACGCCGCAAGATGTTAATATAACTACGCTGGGTGAACGGCAGACTCCAACGATTTAAGAATATACGGTAACGCCAACGGGACTACTCCATATTTACATTTTTGAAATATGGACATAGTCACGAGAAAGGTTCAGGCATATCAGGGGACTAGCAGACCCTGTATAATACGCAGCTAAGGAAAAAAAAAAAAAAAAAAAAAAAAAGACACATGAACCTACTGCATACAGATATGGAAAAGATGTTGCAATGGGGTATTATGTTTAATTTGTAATCGAACGAAAAGGTGAAGAGTTCTATTACCCTCACGCTCATTTTTAATGGGCAAATGACAGTATTGGAAAGCAATTACTAATACGCCGCCTCTTATTTACAATTTTTTTTAACGCATTCTAAATAGAATGATTGACAGAAAAACTAACAGAATAACTACCAATCACATAACCACTTCATTTGAATTGAATTGAACCCTTTTTTTTTTTGAATAGCGCAGCAATCTGATCTTTCACAGTACGGCTGAAAATTTATGGTCGGCAAATTACACCCAGCCTGAAAAATACGGGGTTTGAAGAAGAATTTGCGAAATTTTCATTTCAAGCCACACACACCGAAGAAGCAGTATGGTTGAAGCAATCTCTAACAAAAAGCCTAGTGCATGGGCTGATGAAGTGGACGATGAGAATTTACCGGCCCCAGAAATTATCAGCAACCCTGACGGGACCAAAACTGTCATTTCATATAGGATAAACCCGGGCAATAACAAAAAAGTCAAGGTTACACAGAGAGTGCGAGAAGTCAAGACTAAGGAGCGCGTTGATCATTCGGTAGCTGAACGAAAGAAATGGACAAAATACGGAGCAGAAAAGGGTACGCCACCAGGACCAAATGTCGTCACCACATCACTGGAGCCAGATCTACCATTTAAATTAGGACTCAAACCATCTAAGGCAGAAGAAGAAGCAGAGGCTGCTGCCAAGAAGGCTGCTGAACCAGCTCCAAAGGCCAACTTGCAATGTCGTATTTGTGGTGATCCACATTTCACCTCCAAATGTCCATACAAGGATACCTTGGGCCCAGTTGATGCTGAAGCTGATAAGGCTAAGGAAGCTGGTGCACCTTCAGCTGGTGGCGCCGGTGCAGCTCCTCCAGGCGCTGCTACAGGAAAAGGTGGAAGCTCATACGTACCACCTCACTTACGAGCTGGTGGAGGTGCGAAGTCTAATGTTGATAGAGGAAATGCTGGCGAACGTGATGATAGTACCACATTAAGGGTATCCAACTTGAGTGAGGATGTCACAGAAGATGAATTACGAAGATTATTTTCATATTTCGGTCGTATCCTTAGATGCCACTTGGTCCGTGACAGAGATACCGGTCGTAACAGAGGCTTTGCATTTGTTTGTTATGAAAACCGTGAGGACGCCGATTTGGCTTGTAAGAAGCTTAATGGTTATGGTTTGGATAACTTGATTATGAGAGTTGAATTTTCCAAGAAATAGAAAGAAACGAGTGAGACGTATATAAGTTGAATAATTATTTTGGTGTCTACCAACTACAATAAAAGATAACCTGATCTAGTAAAACGTTTTATTTTCATTTTTATTTTTATTTTCATTAGTTTATTTTTCTTTTTTCTTTTTTTTTTTTTTTTTCCCCGTCAACTAAACATAACCACCCCACCTACACAATGTTCAAATACAACAGCCATCCGTTGCAACAAGTTGCTGTTTATAACAATCATAGTTCCACTACTTGGGTCATCTACATTCACGGTGGGGCATGGAGGGACCCAAAGATGGACCATTCAGATGGCGACCGGCTGCTGAAATCGTTACAACCGCATTGCTCAGGGGCAGCAATAGATTACCGTCTGTCTCCAGAAGTGACTCATCCAGAGCACTTGAAAGATGTTCTCCAGGGACTAGCCTATCTGGAACAGAATTACACTATTGAGCGATGTATTTTAGTAGGACATTCTGCCGGCGCGTTTCTAAGTTTACAAAGCGTCCTATTTGCAGAAAACTACAAAGAACCCGAAGCTGTGAAGTTACTGGCCAAGTGCGATACTGTGATTGGCGTTGAGGGAATATACAATCTGCGCGATTTGGAAATTGAGAATGAATCTTACGCTGGATTTGTTGTCGAAGCTTTCGGATCGAACAGAGATGATTGGGACAGTGCCAGCCCCGCTAGCGGGCAGTACAAATGGGATGGAAAAAAGAGGCTGCTGATCGTGCATTCGCCTGAGGATGAGCTGCTCAATCATATTCAGCCGGAAAAGGCTGTCCAGCAGTTCCCCTTCGCCACTAAAATTGATACAACGGGGCTGCACGACGATGTACCTAAGTCAGACCATTTGATAAAAATTGTTGGTGAACTGTTGTAGTAGCCTTTTTGGCCGATTTTGTCACGACGCATGCATGCTCCTGCGTTTTTGCATTTAAAGGGGTTCTCTCTAACTATAGATAAAAGATGAAGTCATAGAATCGAGTATTTTCATGATCAGTTGACGGATAAGGTTTGCACACTTCATTTCTTTTTCTACCCCGCAGCGGATTTGCGACCGAGGTGACCTCCGACAGCGCCAATATAAAAAGGCAACCATTCCAGAGTAGTAATATGGCCACTCACAGCAGAAACATACAAAACAAGAGGAGAAAATGCTTAGGATCCTCACTTTACTGATAGGGGCGCTTAGTTGGTATGCATACAATAACCATTTGTTACTGGTTCACAAGTGGAAGGTGCTGACTGCGCCATATGAAGCGCACTTATTTGTTCATACAAATGACGCTGAGTTGAATCAGGCCAATTGTAAAACTGTTCATGAGGAATTTGGAGCCTGCGAGGACTTGGTCCTCGATGAGCTTTCTGGGTCAGTGTATTTGCCGTGTGCGTCTGCCTCTAGTCGTTCAAAGTATTTCCCTCCTCTTGGAAATTTTGATTATGAAGCATTGGAAGGAAAGAACCAAAACGAGCTGTATTTATACAACCCCCAACGCGATCAAGGCACTGTGTTGGAGCTTAGGGGCTATGAGGGCGAAGACTTCATTAACCATGGTATGGATATGATTTTAAATGAAGACAATTCTCGCTTGTTGTTTTTTGTCAATCACAAGAGAGAGGGAAGTGTGATTTCGGTCTTTCTGCACAAGAATATCGAGGATACATATGTTGAACACTTGTATGATGCAGAAAACGACCTTATTTACACTCCAAATTCGGTTGCTGCAGTCGGACCCAATGCGTTCTACGTCACCAACGACCACGCATTCAGAAACAGCCCCGGGCGTGAATTGGCTGAATGTCTTGGTTCTTATGGGAAACATACCGGAATTGTGTATTGCACCCATTCAGCTGAAGATGGAACGAAGTGCGAAAAGAAAGCGTGGGGCTTTCCCTACGCAAACGGCCTTACCAGAATTGGAGACGACAAACTTGCTATGGCTGATACTCTTGGTGGCCATGTCACTATTTTTGAC
>JAJLUR010000199.1:0-25494 GCA_030674225.1 Blastobotrys terrestris | reverse complement strand
TGTGTTAGGATTTTTCATCAAGTCTCACCTATTTGGGATTGAAAAAGATCAATACAATTGTTATCCCTATAAAACCGAACTAGCCCGTTGACCGCTATAAGGTCTTCACAGTAATTTATTTGCGCAAATAGGTATATATTTAGTAGAAACGTGTACGAATATGTAGTTAATAAATGAAGTGAAATAAAAAAAAAAATCGGTGAAAAGCTCCATGTATGTGCACACCGACGAAATAGATGCCTATGCATACACACATGCATATTCCGGTTGAATAATTTTTTCGTTGGACTCATAAAAGATGCATGGATTCAAGTAGTCCAATGCGGTTAGGTTAATCAATAATGCGCAACCTCACCAATTCACTCTATAATAATAATAATAAATGTTTATTGGCTATAACGACTCGTTGGGAGTACTCAGCCTGTGTTACTTAATTCACTCTATTTAGGAGTGGTAAGGCATATACATCGGCGTCCAACTGGTATATATAACATGTCACGCATTTTTGAATAACCACTCGTATGCATATACCTACATGCACAATAGCTATTCCAAAATCCTGATAGAACTCTGGATTCATCCCCTTCCACTGCCCCCCCAGTGGATGCTAACACCTGTGTCCTACTACTCTACTCCCAATAGTGCGGACGGACACTGGTATCGCGATCAACGAACGATTTTTCAGCAGTATAGACCGCTGGCGTACACTGCTACTATTCACAGCACACATCTGAAATGATTTGGCTGCTTATGCAGCGGATACTATTACTTCTGCTGTCGATAAATCACGTCCACGGGTTATTCTCCGCGCCCCACCTAGAAGAGCTCCAGGATGAAGCGGTCTCCATGTTTGACCATGGATGGGACAATTACTATAACTTGGCGTTCCCAGACGACGAGATACGACCCATCAGCTGCGTCGGTGTATCGAGGAACAACTCTGATCCGCAGGAATTCGTCCTGAATGACGTTTTGGGCGGATATTCGTTGACATTAATCGACAGTCTCGACATGTTTGCCATTTTGAACCGGACTCAGGAGTTTCATCGGCAGATTGATAACGTCAGGAACTACGTCAGTTTTAACGTATCGTCCACTGTCCAAGTGTTTGAAACTACCATTCGTGCATTGGGTGGTTTGCTTTCTTCGCATTTGTATGCGTCCCTACCGCGGTTAGGACAAACCAAGCCAGGGTATCAGGGCGAACTGCTCGACTTGGCGTATGACTTAGGACAGCGGCTGCTTCCAGCATTCAACACCGAGTCAGGCATCCCGCATCCTCGAGTGAACTTGCGTTATGGGATTGTGCCTGTCGGGGAGGACTATATCAACGAAACTTGCAGTTCAGGTGCAGGGAGCCTGCTCTTGGAGTTTAGTCTCTTATCAAGGCTGACGGGGGACAATAGGTTCGAAACGGCGGCCAAAAAGGCCTTTTACGAGTTGTGGGCTCGACGGTCTGATTTGGATTTGGTGGCAATGTCGATTGACTCATCTACAGGACTGTGGAAATCCCCCATCACTGGGGTAGGTGCTAGTATCGACTCGTTCTATGAATACGCATTGAAGTATTACGTACTTTTTGGAGACGAGCAGTTCTTCTCCATCTACGATAGAATGTATCAATCCTTAAAGTCGTATGCATTTGATGGATGGTTCTTTAATAATATCAATTTTCAAACCGGCGCTGGAATGACCAGTTGGGTGGATTCCCTGGCTGCCTTTTTCCCGGGGCTTCAGGTGCTTGCCGGTAACATTGAGGACGCGATTCGAAACCACTTGGCTTATTACAAGCTCTGGGTTACGTATGGAGGCATTCCGGAACGCTGGAATATGATCAGAGCTAGTCGAACGACGACAAAATTTGCTAAAAAGACTCCGAATTTCCCCATGTCTCAAATCGATCCAGTCGAACTGGAATGGTATCCATTGAGACCGGAGTTTGTCGAGTCAAATTATTATCTCTATCAAGCGACGCAGGACCCGTTTTACCTGCAAGTCGGTAAGGGGATAATGAGCGACCTGCAGCAGATCTGTAAGACTCCCTGTGGATATGCCGGGATCCATGACGTCCGGGACGGTAAACTACAGGATCGTATGGAGACATTTTTCCTTTCTGAAACCGTCAAGTATCTCTATCTATTGTTCACGCCTGATCATCCGCTCAACCG
The DNA here is from genome assembly GCA_030674225.1 of Blastobotrys terrestris. Classification (NCBI taxonomy): domain Eukaryota; kingdom Fungi; phylum Ascomycota; class Dipodascomycetes; order Dipodascales; family Trichomonascaceae; genus Blastobotrys; species Blastobotrys terrestris. Next base: position 23,326 of record JAJLUR010000199.1, on the reverse strand, counting down.
TGAATATTCCAATTTTGTTTTCTCGACAGAGGCGCACCCGTTGTGGTACGACTCGTATGTGATTGAGCACGCCTCCGTTCAAAATTACGGGAAATTAACCCATCGTGTAGCGTCCACATTGATGAACTTGCAGCAGCAGAAACAACAACAACACCATCATCATGACGAAGAACAAAGAGTAGTCATGCCTCCACACACTGCTGGCCTTATCGGGAAACTATGGGCTGCGTGGGATAATAGAGTTAGGCAGCCAAACTCGCTAAAACAGAACGCGAGATATCGGAAAAAGAGTGACGAACAGCGTTCACACAATGCGTTGACAAATACGTGCAAGGCGTGGAAACTTCGAAAGGGGTTGATGTCGCTGGTGGCTTCGTGGGACCATTTCTATTCACTCGATAGTTTTTACGACTACCAATCGCCCGGTTGGCTAAAGGCAAAAACAGGGGGCCCGCGTAAGCCGATGGAGTTGGATGAGGATTTTTATTATGCATACGTATTTAGCTGGAGCACATGCAAAGCCCGTGAATTGGACTCGATGTTGGAGGTTGTTTTCCCGGTCGGCAGTTTCGAGACCCCGGGTGTGATCACGATTGATGATGGCCACACCGCCATCCATGCAACGTCATTTACAGGTGTTCGGCTGAAGCTGGGCAAAAGCGGAGTAACCGATGATGGGACCAATGCATTCAAGGTGGTTCGAATCAATGATATTAACGTGGGGGAGAGGATGATCCACGTGGATGAACTTGTAGTCGACAATGATGACGAGCAGTCGGCTCTAAAAGTGTTTGACGGTGTTATGATGATACAAGGGGAACCGGTAACTAATGTTATGATTGGCATTGATAATGATTTATAGAGAGCGATCTTTTAGCAATAATAAAAAAAAACGCATGCATTATGATTACAGAAGTAATTCTTTTTTTTTTTTTTTTGTTTTTGTAGTTATTAAAACTAATCGTCCGTACCTAGTCGCTTCCCCGGAGTTGGCTTAGGGCCTTGACTATTGTGGTTGTGGACGGTATCCTTGGAGATGAGTTCGCTGCTGATGACCTTAATCCAGTCAACGTCAAGGGCAAATGGACCATACTGCTTGTCGATGAGCCCGATACCAATGGTTCGGACATGCTGCACGTCCATCTCTTGTTGCTGCTGAATCACGCCCCAGTTTGTCAAGATGAAATCGGACAATGGCACTTGGACGGTCTCCCATTGACCGGGGGTCTTCAAGAACAAGCGATGTTGGAACAAGTCTGTGATGAGCGGGGTTTCGGCCTGGATGTTGATGAAATACTTTCTTCGATCGCCCCGAACTCGCAACAGCAGAGTGTCGCATCTTTCCCAATTCCAAAATTCCGACTGGAACGGGTTTTTCAGCGTGGGCTTCATATCCCGGGTTCGGAACATAGCGTATCCAGACTGCACCACGTCGGGCCGTGAAGGCGGCAGATCCAGGCTCAGGTTCCCATGAAACCGTCCATATTGTGGCGGGGAGGACGAATCGGCGGTCACTTGAGTTGGCACTGCAGTATCGTCCGACGTTGCTGCGTCGGTCTGGTTCTTGATGATATCCAGATGAGCCGTGCTGTAGCCGCCCAATTCCTGGTCACTCCGCAGCAGCAGCGATTCCAGCGGATTCTGTATCCCGCGAAAGTTGAGGATGGTCTGTTCAGTCGGGGGCAATGATGCCACTATCCCGCTTCTCTGCAAGAACTTCAAGAAGGACATACTTCTGGTTAGTTAGTGCTAAACTCTCACCAGTGCTCCGCGGTCCCAACGCAGTGGTGGGCCTATTAAGACCGCAACGGTTCTTGCACCGATATCCGCCAGCACGTATCCATCTTTACCGTCGGTATTTATTCCATCGAGGCAAAAGTGGACATTTCGTAGTGTGGTTTCCCGTGGGTCTGGCGTATAGGCGGCGGAACCACAACGAACGCTGGCCTCCCTCAGAGGTGTGCGTGCGTATGTGTCGCCTGGGGGTCCAGCAATTGCCCTGCGGGCGGCCTTCTTTTCTAGAAAAGAAGCAAAAGCACTTTCATGGCACCACGTGATCGTAGGAGTTGTAGTAGCAGTGCTGTATCTTTTCCGATTGTGTATTGCCCTGCGGGCGGCCTTCTTTTCTAGAAAAGAAGCAAAAGCACTTTCATGGCACCACGTGACCGGAGGGGTAGTAGTAGCAGTGCTGTATCTTTTCCGATTGTGTATTGCCCTGCAGGCGGCCTTCTTTTCTAGAAAAGAAGCAAAAGCACTTTCATTGCACCACGTGATCGTAGTAGTAATAGTAGCGGTGTCGCCATTTCCGATTGTGTATTATATTGCCCTGCAGGCGGCCTTCTTTTCCAGAAAAGAAGCAAAAAGCACTTTCATGGCACCACGTGATCGTAGGAGTGCAGTAGCAGTGCTGTATCTTTTCCGATTGTGCATTATATTGCCCTGCAGGCGGCCTTCTTTTCTAGAAAAGAAGCAAAAGCACTTTCATTACACCACGTGATCGTAGTAGTAATAGCCGTGTTGTACGTGACCAGAGGAGAAGTAATAGCCGTGCTGTACCTTTTCCGATTGTGTATTGCCCTGCGGGCGGCCTTCTTTTCTAGAAAAGAAGCAAAAGCACTTTCATTGCACCACGTGATCGTAGTAGTAATAGCCGTGTTGTACCTACTCCGATTGTATATTATATTGCCCTGCGGGCGGCCTTCTTCTCTAGAAAAGAAGCAAAAGCATTTTCATGGCACCACGTGACCACGTGAGCCTCGCAGTAGTACTAAATAGCCATGCATATGCACATCCGCATGTTAAGTAGGGACCTATCTAATGCTTGTATATAATCAGAACTACAAATATGCGATGGAACCACAGCATCTATGTGCTATCTAGAGTCTAGCAATTGCCCCTCGGGCAGTTCTCCTTCTAAGAAAAGAAGAAGGAAAAAAAAAAACCTTCCACAGAACCACGTTATCATGGCAGCATCGCAGTAATACTACCCCAGCATACTTTAGTGTCTAATGCCACTTCAGTGTTAACGGAACTAACAACCATGGGCTAATATCGCAGAGTTGTGTCCCATCTGAGGTCTACAAATCACCCGGGCTCTTTTTTGAAGCAAAAGACTGAAAAAAAAAAAAAAAAAAAAAAAAAAAAAAAAAAAAACTTCACAGAGCTACCTTTTTTTTTTCTAATTCCTTTCAGAGAGAGAGAGAGAAAAGAAACCGCCGGAGGCACTCAGACTGAAATTCATTCCGGGCCGACCATTGCCGGTTTCGGAGAGTTCCCTCCGGAGTTCGACTCATTTTCCCACAACCCCGCCCCTCCTGCTTGGGTTGAATTTTTCACACTTTTTTTTTTTTTTTTTATTTGTATTATATCCATGAGTAGCACTGGTGAACAGAAAAAGCAGCTGAGTACCTTTGGCGGCTTCATCGCCGGAGGTATAGCGGCCTGTGGTGCCGTCACCGTGACAAACCCCATCGAGCTGGTCAAAACCCGAATGCAGTTGCAGGGGGAGCTGGCAGTCAAGGGCGAAGCCAAGAAGATCTATACGGGGCTGTTCCAAGGATTAGGGACCATTTTCAAGCACGAGGGCATTCGAGGAGTGCAGCGTGGGTTGATTGCCGCGTATATCTACCAGATTGGTCTCAACGGCTGTCGATTAGGGTTCTACGAACCCGTCCGCGAAGGCGTGAACGCTCTGTTTGGATACGATGCAACGGCCCAACAGGTGCCGATTAACGTGTTTGCCGGGGCCAGCAGTGGTATCATGGGTGCCATCATGGGCTCTCCGTTTTATCTGGTCAAGACCAGAATGCAGTCCTATTCGCCCGTATTCAAGGTGGGTGCGCAGACACATTATCGAGGCGTGGTCCACGGGCTGTCCACCATTTTCAAGACCGAAGGGTTCAAGGGGCTTTACAGAGGGGTGGATGCGGCCATTCTGCGGACTGGTGCCGGCTCAAGTGTGCAATTGCCCATTTATAACTGGGCCAAGCATCTCATTGCGAGATATGATCTTGTCGAGGATGGACCGGTCAGACACTTATTGTCTTCTGCAGCCAGTGGACTGGGTGTGTGTGTGGTCATGAACCCATGGGATGTGTTGATGACGAGAATGTACAACCAAAAGGGCAACATGTACAAGAATCCGATTGATTGTCTGGTCAAGACCGTCAGCATCGAGGGCCCATTGGCGCTGTATAAGGGGTTCATTCCACATTTGATGAGAATCGGCCCCCACACGATTTTGACCCTGATGTTTATGGAACAAACAATGCATATGATGAAAAAATTCGAAGGAGTGTTATAGAGCGATATAGAGAGAATTGCACGAACAGTATGACTATTATTATTATTATTATTATTATTGTTATTGTTAATACTTCCAACCATATGTAGCCGCAAGACGTTTGTCTAGATGCTGCTTTGCAGTCAGCAGTTCGCCGGTGTTTGCCCCGCGTCCCTTGACTGCTGACACAATCGGACTGGGCACCGGCTCCAGCAGGGTCGTGTTCTCCGGGTGACAGAAATACACAATTGAGTATCGATCCTGGCCCGTTTCTTGAACCTTTAGTGGGAACTTGACTCTGTGGATCGAAGACTTGAGCACTCCGGCCGTCCAGAACGACAGCAGGTCGGCAATGTTCACCACCAACGGCGGACACGATTTTTCGTCCTTGGCTGGCAGGAATGGCACCGGAGTCCACTTTTTGGTTATCGGGGAGAAGATTTCCAGGCCCTCCTGGTCCTTTTTCTGGAACAACAGCGTCAAAGTTCCGTAGTCAGTGTGGGCCCCAGCACGAATGACCTCCTGCGGGTCGGTTTTTTTCTGACCGGGATAATACAAGAATCTCAAGATGGACTCGGATTTGGCGTCCGCCCGATGTCTGTTGGCGAACCATTCCGGTTCGTTCTCAATCTTGAGGCCCATCCCCAAGAGCTTGAGCAGACGAACGCTCAGCTGGTGGCATTTGCTCTGCAGGTCCTCGATCTGGCTGATGTTCCTTTCAAAGTACTCAGGCACTTTGTGGGGCAGCAGTCCGTTCTGGAACTGGCCAAAATTGAACGCCTCCTTCGGATCCCCCTTCTTGTTTGCATCCGGGTCCAGGTTCTCCAGGTTCATGGCAGAATACCCGTAGTTGGTCTCATCGATAGGAACCTGGTTCTTGTGCTCAACGGGCAGCTCAAAGAACTTCTTGGATAGCTCGAACGCCTGATCCACATCGCTCTGCGTGAACGCAGAGCCCTCGATGAAGACGAAGCCCAACGTCGAAGCGGCCTCCACAAGCTTGTCTGCCGTCGACTGGTTGATTTCGCTCACATCCACTACTGCTACCGGGTTTTCGTCTGCTGACATTGGTGCTTTCCCGTTGGCTGCGGACCCAACGTCGCATTATAAACTTTTTCGGGAAAGCCGCCGCATCGGTCCGTGTAAGCCCGCCCATCTCCGCTGCAGCACCAATTTTCTGAGGAAAGATAAGGATCGGTTCCGTGTCAGAGACAATGCGCCGAGAACTGGCTATAGGAGGGCCAATTGGATGTTGGAGATGTTGTCTGGAGTCCGTATATCTCGTATCCCCCATTGGGGGCGCCGACTGTTGTTATTGTGTTGGATATATGTCCGAGTTCAGCACCCCACATATAGCTGGCTACTATGCATACCCGTGGGAGCGGCCTTTTTTTTCTCCGAAGAGCAGTGCTTTTCTGCTTCTTGTCTACAAAAGAAGGTCGTCCGCAGCAGCTGGACAATGTGTAGCCTCCGGTGGCTTCTTTTTTCTTTTTTTTTTTTTTTTTATTCTCCGAAAAGGCAAAAAATGATAAAAAAGGTAGCTCTGCGAGGAGGCCCGGGTCACGTGGTGCCGTGAAGAATACGCCACTCAAAAAGCAACAGTCGGGGGAAGCGCACAGCCACAGACGAGTGGGCCGGGCCGCAAGCTGTGTGAGCAACCTTATCTCGTGGCTGGTATTTACTTTTTTCCCAGAGGTTGCGCCACATCCGCGGAAGTCCAATCATCAAGCGGCACCAGCAAAGGCTCTGTGAGCTCAGCTAGAAGCTGATACCAAAGGGGGGGGGGGGGGATCTAGCGGGACGTACACTGGTGACTCGCTTTTGGTGGCTGTAGCAGCTGAGTTCTCTCAACTCAACCAGACAGCAAATTAAAAAAAAAACAACAACATTAAAAAAAACAAAACAAAGCAAAAAAAACAACTGCAATCCATCTCATTCCAGCCCTTCATTAGTAATAACCAAAAAGAAAATCGTAAAAAGATCCTGTTTCTCAGCCGTGCGTCCTATCAACGAATAAAAGAGCTCGTCGGGGTGGCTGATCCCGACAGTCCGCTCTTTTGACCCAATTTGGAGGTGAGTTTCCTCCCCCCAAAAAAGCGCAGATTTTCGCCTTATCACCCATCATATATATACTAGAGCAAGGCTTTTTAGCTACCTTAATTTTCTCTCTTTTTTTGCCTCCCCCCCCTTTTTTTTTTTTGTCATTATTATTGTTGTAGTTTCCTGAGTCGCTTCACACGTTTCTGGGATATTGCAAGGAAATTATAAAAGAATAACCGCAAGAACAGAGGTTTTAGGTTATATATATATACACTGCTGCTACGCTTAGTGGAGGGAGAGGGCCCTTTCATAAGAACCATACACACACCGAACACAGTCACCCATGATGCCAGAGTTTGCAAAATCGTTATTCGGGTTCGGTAAGACGTCAAATACCCCTACACCGCAGACCACAACGCCGTCATCGAGCAACGTGCCCACTGCAACCAACTCCCGTGCTGCCTCAGTGTCGACCACAACTAACAGTTCGGCCGAAAATACTAATACAGCATCTTTCCCTCCAACCACAAACGCCAAACCCACCACCGCGTTGTCCACCAACCACCACAATGACGGCATGGAGGCAGCCACCAAGGATCAGAGCCCCACCATCGGAAAGCTCAAGGTGAAGGTGATTGAGGCGAGAAACCTGCCCGTACAAGGCGGCCAATCGCGTCCGTATGTCGTCTGTACCTTTGACTCATCCGAATTCATCTCCCACGGTCCGTCCGGTGTGGCCTCGGCCGGATCAGAGAGCCATCCTTCTGGAATCGCCATTCCGTCCAAATCCAAACAGTCGTCGTCTTTAGCATTGTCCAAATTGGGCTCCCAGGCTACCAACACCACCACAAACAGCAATACTAACCCGTCTAACCCAACGTGGCGCGATGAGGCCATCTTCGATGTGACCACGGACCATGGCGAAGTGGACATTACTATTTATGATGAAGCGGACGATGAGGCCTATTTTGGCCACGCCCGCATCCGTCCGACCTTGAACGATCGGGTCCCCATCGACAGATGGCTGGATCTCTACTCCCGGACGGATGAGGAGCTTGTTTCCGGCCAGGTCAGAGTCTCCATCGCGTACGAGAAGGTGTCGCAGCGACAGTTTGGACCCAACGATTTTGAGGTTCTACGGCTCGTCGGCAAGGGCACCTTCGGACAGGTGTACCAGGTCCGCAAGAAGGACACCAAGCGGATCTACGCAATGAAGGTGCTGTCCAAGAAGGCCATTGTGCAAAAGAAGGAGGTTGCGCACACCATTGGCGAACGAAACATCCTCGTGCGAACAACGGCGGCGGAATCGGCCTTCATTGTCGGACTCAAGTTCTCGTTCCAGACTCCAACTGATCTTTATTTCGTCACCGACTACATGTCTGGTGGAGAGCTGTTTTGGCATCTACAAAAGGAAGGACGTTTCAAGGAGGATCGAGCCAAGTTCTACATTGCAGAGCTCATTGTGGCGCTGGAAAATTTGCATGACCACGACATTGTTTATCGTGACCTCAAGCCCGAGAACGTGCTATTGGACGCCAACGGACATGTGGCATTGTGCGATTTTGGTCTCTCAAAGGCGAATCCGGCCGATGGCAAGACAAACACGTTTTGTGGCACAACCGAATACCTGGCACCCGAAGTGCTGCTCGATGACAAGGGCTACACGAAAATGGTCGATTTTTGGTCGCTGGGCGTGTTGGTGTTTGAAATGTGCTGTGGATGGTCGCCATTCTACGACAAGGACAATCAACAAATGTACAAGAACATTGCGTTTGGTAAGGTTCGATTCCCGAAGGACGCGCTTTCTGCCGAGGGGCGAAACTTCGTCAAGGGCCTGTTGAACAGAAACCCTAAACATCGACTCGGGGCGATTGATGATGCCCGGGAGTTGCGTCGTCATCCCTTTTTTGCCGACATTAACTGGGATCTGCTGATGCAAAAGAAGATTGCTCCCCCATTCAAGCCCCATGTCACCTCTGAGACGGACACTTCTAACTTTGACCCTGAGTTCACCCAAGCCAGCACTTCAGCGGTCAATCGTGGGTTCCTGCAGACATCGTCCACTCCTCTTTCGCCGGGAATTCAGGCCAACTTCCAAGGTTTTACCTATGTGGATGATTCTTCACTGGAAGAGAACTTCAGGAACCGTGGTGGAAGCACGTCCCGACCGCGATCTCATTATCAACAGAGTGACGGAGACATTGATCTATACGATGAGAATGAGATTCAGAATTCTTACAATTACTACAATCTGAAAGGCTCCGAGTTGGTCAAGCATTTGCAGAAGTACCAGCAGGAACAAGATCATGATGACCACAACCAGCATCATCAACAGCAGGATCAAGAGTCAGATGGTGATGTCAAGATGATGGATGACGATGACTTTGTGAACGGCCAACGGTTTGAACTTTGAGTAATTTAACACAACAACCAACAAAAAAAAAAAAAAAAAAAAAAAAAAAAAAAAAAAAAAAAAAAAAAAAAAAAAAAAAAAAAAAAAAAAAAACACACACAAAAAAAAAAAAAAAAATAAATATTATCTTAATCTTAAACCCACATGCATTGTATAATAACGATAATAAAGTTGAGTAGTAAAACGACCAATTGATGCATAATCCAGCTTTGTTGTTGTGCTCGGGTTATTTTTAAAATTAAATTAGATTAAATTAAATTTACACTCGAGACGTGAGCTTTATTTATGGAACAGTTGAATACAACGGAAATGAGTAGACAGTTCGCTCAGGAGGGCTATACCTTTTTTGAAGAATAGTAGTCAAACAGCGGAATAACAATTCAGCATATCATGGGATGTATGAGCAACCATGGGTGGTTGTCTTTCGAGTAAAGCCGAGGCACTTCTGATCAAAACGGACATTGTCGCCTTGCATACAATTGATGGATTGGAAGGAAAATGGTAAAAGTTGAATAGAGCTCACTTTCAGAGTTCAGGATTTACCACCTTAGAGGCGGTTCTTAGGACCTGGCAGTCCAATTAAATCTCACGATCTCTATAAACCATTCTATTTTTGTCACGCAAGAGACCACAATCACTTTAACGCAATCAAACGTCCAAAGTTATATAAAGCTGACAGGTGAAAAGAATTAAAGAGAATAAAATAAAATAAAATAAGCATGCGTGGCAGGTTTGGTGATTTTGCTGGCAACAGTGACCATGAGTTGCATTATTATTATTCTACATTTCTAAGGAGCGGCATCCGTTATCTAAGTATTGTCGATGTTGGTGAAGAAGAGTATTATGGCGCCGGTGAAGACATTTTTGACACTGAAGACAGTGACATTTTTTGGTTAGATGATGGTGGAGAGTTAGATTACTCGGAAATGGTTGAACAAACTGCGCACTTTCACAGGGAAACGGGCCATCTCTCCGGATCTTCACGAACCAATGTTACAGTTCCAGTATTGTACCGCCCCCCTACCTATACAGATGCTGTTCGAATGTCCCAGCATGATGATACAGGAAAAAACGAACAGTCAGACACGGATAACCCTCATTGTCCATTTTCTGGACAGTCTTCAGACATAGTGACTCGGTATATTGGGCCAAAAGTAAATGCCCCGGAGAGTCCACATGAGGATTTGTACGACAGCTCTTCGTTGATAGCCGGAACCGTAATCGGGAATTGGCACGAGGCAAGACACAGCTTGGTCCAGAGGCATTGCATTGCTTTGTGTTTGTTTATCTGGTTTCATTTAAGTCGCATTTTATATAAACGGTATTTTCCATAGACCAACTATCGGTAGGGTATGTATTTTTTTTTTATTTCACTTCATTTGTTGACTACATATTCGTACACGTTTCTACTAAATATATATGCATACCTATTTGCGCAAATAAATTACTGTGAAGACCTTCTAGCGGTCAACGGGCTAGCTCGGTTTATAGGGCGATAACAATTGTATTACTCTTTTCAATCCCAAATAGATGAGACTTGACGAGAAATCCTAACACAACCGCTCTGAATGTATTTTTTTTTTAATTCACTTCATTTGTTAACTACATATTTGTACACGTTTCTACTAAATATATATGCATACCTATTTGCGAAAATAAATTACTATGAATACCTTGCAGCGGTCAACGGGCTAGCTCGGTTTATAGGGCGATAACAATTGTATTACTCTTTTTCAATCCCAAATAGATGAGACCTGACGAAAAATCCTAACACAACCGCTCTGAATGTATTTTTTTTTTAATTCACTTCATTTGTTAACTACATATTCGTACACGTTTCTACTAAATATATATGCATACCTATTTGCGCAAATAAATTACTGTGAAGACCTTATAGCGGTCAACGGGCTAGCTCGGTTTTATAGGGATAACAATTGTATTGATCTTTTTCAATCCCAAATAGATGAGACTTGACGAAAAATCCTAACACAACCGCTCTGAATGTATTCGACATGCATATGCATATGCATGTAAGCAGAAAAATAGCGATGTGCATATGCATATGCATACTACGAGTCTACTAGCGATACATACAACAATCATTTCATACGGCGTGTGCATTATTCAACAGAACCACAATATTTGTGCCCACATCCACTCCTTATCTTCTCTGTGCGTATACACAGCTACTCCTGCACTGCCATACCAACTGTACATACCTCCGCAAGGGAACAGTTGCAGTCAACTCTAACCATCATATGTATATTCCAATGGTTGCGGAAGATATCTACATTGGCAGACGCTATAGTTTAGTTATACCTACTGGGGGAGTATCACAAGAAACTGTTACATTGTGCAGAACTCTATCCCAGAGGGGAACAACTAAACCACCAAAGACCCTCCGCAACAGAAAAGAGTGCGCAATAGCTTCACCGGGTGCGTGTCGTATCTGACCATTAAGCTCAAACTCACAATATTTCTGGGACGCGGTAACCAAACCTAGCTCCGCGAGGCTGAACCAGTCTGAACCAGTGCCTTTGCTTCTTTTCTAGAAAAGAAGGCCGCCCGCAGGGCAATACACGGGCCCAGTGTAGCCTCCGGCGGAAGCAAAAAAGGTAGCTCTGCGAGGCTGAACCAGTGCTTTTGCTTCTTTTCTAGAAAAGAAGGCCGCCCGCAGGGCAATACACGGGCCCAGTGTAGCCTCCGGCGGCTTCTTTTTTCTCCGAAAAGAAGCAAAAAAGGTAGCTCTGCGAGGCTGGCAATGCCCGGAGTTGATTCGCTGACTAAATAGGAAGGAGGGCAGCACACGGTCCATGTGGTCTAGACCCGGGAAATGTTGGCTCGATTGGGAGAAACACCCAAAAAAAAAAAAAAAAAAGGTTCACGTTACAGACCGGAAAAACGGTGATAATTCTGCTACTATCAGTCGACGGAACCATCCAAAACACCATTTATACTCGCGAGCAAGACCGACCCCAACAGCCAATGGAACTGTTATAGAGGGTGTATGAAGATGGATTTGAACAACAATGGAGGATGGAACACCACAACGGTGGACCAGCAGCTGCCACCGGCGGCGCCAATGCAGCAGCCCACTGCCCACAAACAGTCTGGACCAAACACGGCGACCGACTTTGTGAACAAGCTGTTTACGATGCTCGAGGAGCCGGACTCCAGGGGCGTGGTCAGATGGAGCGAGGGAGGCGACAGCTTTGTGGTGTTGGATCCGAGCCAGTTCACCAAGACGGTGCTGCCGCGACACTTCAAACACTCCAACTTCGCGAGCTTTGTTCGCCAATTGAACAAGTACGACTTCCACAAGATACGGTCCAACCCGTCTGAGACGTCTCCGTACGGGGAGAATGCGTGGGAGTTCAAACACCCGGACTTCCAGCTCCACAACCGCGGGCAGATGGAGAACATCAAGCGCAAGACGCCAGCCTCGCGAAAGAACAACAACACCAGCAACAACAACGGCGGTAACAACGCCTCGACCGGTGGGGGCGGTCCTGCAGGTGCGGGCGGTGTGGATCCACAGCTCATAGCCAAGATGCAGCAGGACATCGACGATTTGAGGCGCTCCCACCACGAGCTGGAGAACCAGCTCTCGAGGGCCATCGACAGCATTGCGTCGCTGCAGCGCTCCGCAAGCACTCGGGAGCAATACATCAAACAGCTGATTGATATGTTGACCCAGCCTCGGGGAAACAACAACCCTGATAACACCCACAACAACAACAACAACAACAATGAGAGTACGCACGGTGCTGGGGACTCCAACCACAACGAGCTGGACGTCACATTGGGTCTGTCACCGTTGGTTCCCCAACCACCACCACCGCCAGCACCACACACAGGAGACTTCATCGTGCTGCTGGGCGAGGACGACGAGGATAGCGTGCGTGTGTGCCGCAAGTTCTTGAACCAATACGGCTGCGACGTGGACGTGGCCAACGACGGCCTGGAGGCGGTCCACCGCACCAGAGCGTGCGGATACGACCTCGTCTTGATGGACTCGGTCCTGCCCTCCCTCGACGGCGTCTCCGCTACGGAAATCATACGAAAGTCTGACGACAGAACCCCAATCGTCATCATGGTGTCAACCCCCATCAACGACAATGCGCTCTACCACCGTGGCGTCTCGGGCATCCTCCGCAAGCCCTTCAAGAAGGACGACCTCTTCAGGACCCTCGATAACTACCTCCGCTTCCCGACTCCCTACCACCACCACAACTCAAAGAAGCCGCGGATCTACTGACACATGGCGCGCACTTGACGTGCATACGCGCATTTTTTGGTTCCTGCCAAATTTCCTGTTTGGGGGGTCTGTGCGGCTGTGGCAGGCGGCCGATCGGCTGAAACAAGGGAGGCCTCCAGCAGCAGCAGCAGCAAAGAAAACAAACAATGAAAAAAATGGTGATAGAGAGAGAGAGGGAGAGACCTAACTAATTTGGTGAACGGACCTTTTTTTTTTTTTTTTTTTGAACTCACCCTTTTATCTTACTTATATCACTTTTTTTTTTTAATAGCCATAGTGTGCAACAAACACACCATGTCGCAACAGTACAATCCGAACCAATATGCGCCGCCACCGCAATACCCGCAATACAACCAACAGCAGCAACCGCCCAAGGAGCACTACTACAGTCAGGACTACGGTGCTCAACAGGGCTACACAGGCTACAACAGCGGCGGTGGCCCGCCACCGCAGCAGCTCCCCCCGAAGCCCGAGGGCACCGGGGCCACCTTCGAGGACCGCTTCAAGGTGGAAAAGCCCAGAATCAACGACCCCATCTTCATCTTAGTCTTCCTTGGTGTCCTGGGAGGCTTCATCGCCGTCGCAGCCATCACAATCTCCGCATACGTCAACAACCGAGGGTTCGAGGGCGGCCGCATCTATGGGTCCGCCAACACCTTCTCCCTCAACACAAACACCCTCATCCTCTTTAGCTTCGTCACCGTCGTGGCGGTGGTGCTGGCCGTCCTCTACTACACGTTGGCCCGACTGTTCACCAAGCAGTTCATCGTCTTCACCATCTTGGCCAACCTCGTGCTCGCGTTTGGTACCGCAATCTTCTATCTGGTCGAAAAATACTACACCGCCGGCATCGTGTTCCTCGTCTTTGCGTGCTTCTCCGCCTTCTGCTACTGGACGATGCGGCATCGCATCCCCTTCGCAACAATCGTGCTCAAGACCATCATCGACGTGACCAGACAGCATCCGTCCGTTCTGGTCGTCTCCACCATCGGGGCCATCGTTTCGGGTGCCTTCTCCGTCTTCTTCAGCGTCACGCTCATCTCCATCTATGTCAAGTACTCCCCGAACCAGAACAACCCAGAGTGTGCAAACGGCGGCTGCTCCCAGGGAAAGCTGGTCGGTCTCATCGTGTTCTGCACGTTTGCCGGGTACTACATCACCGAGGTCATCAAGAACGTCATCCACGTCACCATTGCGGGCGTCTACGGCGCATGGTACTATTGCTCCAAGTCCGACCAGGGGATGCCCAAATGGCCTGCGTTGGGTGCGTTCAAGCGGGCAATGACCTACTCGTTCGGGTCCATCTGCTTCGGCAGTCTGATTGTGGCCTTCATCAACTTCATCCGCTTCGTCATCAACGCAGCCCGCAACGCCAACCAGAGTAACGGCGGAAACCCGCTGATCACGATGCTCCTATGTCTTGCGCAATGCTGCATCGGCCTCCTTGACTGGCTCATCACCTACTTTAACCACTACGCCTACACATTCATCGCACTCTACGGCAAGGCCTATCTGCCCTCGGCTAAAGACACGTGGCAGTTGGTCAAATCCAAGGGAATTGATGCCTTGGTCAATGACAGCTTGATTGGTAACGTTCTGACCTTTGGCTCCACCTTCATCGGATACGTCTCTGCGCTGCTCGCATATCTCTACCTCAAGTTCACAAAGCCAGAATACAACCAATCGGGCGGATTCTATCCAGTTGTGGTTGCCTTTTCCTTCCTCATCGGCACGCAGATTGCAAACATCACCACCGTTTCGATCCATTCCGGTGTCTCCACCTTTTTCGTTGCCCTGGCTAAGGACCCCGAGGTTTTCCAGATGAGCTATCCCGGTACCTTCGACAGCATTCTGCGGGCGTATCCACAAGTCAGAAACAAACTGGGAGTCTGATTGCGGCAGATAGACTAATAAGTATAATAATAATAATAATAATAATATAGTACAAAAGTTACGATAGGTCGGGTTTTTCGTCGAACCGAACCGATTTTCTTCGGCTTCTGTCCGCTATCGGGGTGGCAACAGTAAGCCCACTAAGTTGGGCTTCGGCTGCCTCAGTAGCTTCCTTATCCTCTTCCTTACAGCGAGCGCAATTGCACAAAAAGCCCCAATTAACACGCAGGTCGTATCGTCTCTTGGAAAGCGGATCCATGGGGTTAACATAGGTCGTAGTCAATTCCTCGCCATTCTTGATATCTCGCTTTGCAGTGACCTTGATCCCGGAAGTTCTTCCAACAATCTTCACGTCCACATTCGGCGAACACGAGTGGTTCAAATGAGATTGTGTGAGGAAGATGTTCCCGTCGAGATTGTTGATGTTGAACATTCCAATTCCATACATAAACTCATCATAAGTCAAGTCGTAGGACGGCGATATGGCGTCCTTCAACAAGTCGTACCCACCTTTCCACAATTGCTCATTTTGCTCCTGAAGCAGCCCGGCTGAGCCACCAAAGGGAGAGGCCACATTGGGCTGGTGTTGAGTCTCAACAGCCTTTTGCCTGACATCCTGACGAACTTTAGCCATCGCATCCATCTTTTTCCCCAGCTTCCCCTTCTTTGGGTCCTTGATGATATTCAGCAAAACAATCCCATATCCGTACGCCGCATTCCATTCATTTTCAAGGCAGTACTTCTCGAATTTTTGCCACACGTCTTCCTTGATCTTAGTGGCCGATGATTGATGCCATAGAGCCCCGTGGATATGATCAGACTTCCTACATGTCGGCCCACACCATCGTGCTGGACAGTTCCGACATTCAGATCCACCTCTTGGTATCCCGTCCGCCTTGGAACGCTGCTGGAAAGGCTTTGCACAGTGAGCACACGCCAACGCCTTCCGCATCAGCGGTATCACATCCAGCGGTGCAACAAGCACCAATGGCTCTTCTTCCCATATCAGATCACCTTCCTTCAATTTCCGGGCAGCATACAAAGCTTTGCCTCTTGCCTTCGTAAGCTCCAGTCTCACTCCTGGAGGAAACTCCAGATCTGGAGTAGGATGGGACACCGTATCGGCTACATACTGCACAACCGGCACGTTGGTTTGGAGTCCATGTTGCTTGAGCAAGTTTTTCAGTCGATTAGCACTCAGACTCCAATTAGGTTGTTCCTTTTTGACTAGTGCGTGCAATTTGGCATTCCCCAGGTTTTCGGTGGCAGGATTCTTCTTCCACAATTCAATCACCTGGCCCACAACTTCCCGGTCATGTGGGGTGTATTCCTTCAATTCACTCGAACTTTCTTCCACTTTGTTATTGCCATTTTCAACTGTTGTTGCCATTCTTCGTTACACAATATTTTATTTTTCGTTACTGCTACTAAATCCTTTTTTTTCTCAGTGTTTTTGGACCCGAGAATACGGGAAAAATTAATAGAAAAAAAAAAAAAAGGGTGCGTCATACCCTAACCCCGACCTGTAGTGGATTTTTCCAGAATTGACCGGATTTAACAATCAGTTGGTAGGATATATTGGTAGTGATTTTGACTATGAAGCGTGAGATAACTGGTAAAAAGTCAAGACCAACAAGATTACGTTGAAATAAAAATTCTGTTGCGATACTACGAACTAATTGCCCAATCCCGCAGTGGTATGCTTATCCATCATCATCACTATCAACATCACTCACTATAGCTACTCAGTGTATTTACGCAGAACACAAACAATGAGAAGCACATTCCGACGGTTATACGCTACATTCAAACCAGCATCTTCCCCTAGAAAACCTATAAGTTGGCGTTTATACGCTGGGATCTCTCTAGTGGGCATAGCTGGAGGCTACTATTGCCCGCCTTTTTCCGTTCTGCGTTACATCACTGAACACGAGCTTCCAGCAAAGGGAACTTTGGAAGCCGCTGAATATTCATCTGATATTGAAAACGATCTGACCAAGTTACCAATCGTTCAAAAGCTGAAGGCAGATCCAAAGTATCAGCTGGTTCGTGCCTGGGAGCACGTTCAAGACAAGTCTAAACTGGAAAAGATCTTTACTGCAGGCACCATGCATACTCCAGGTGGTCTATCGATTCCGCCGATGGTGTTTGTCGATGAAGAAGAAAAATGTACCTTGTCTATTGTCCATTGTGGACGATTGCTCACTGGATTTCCGCTGATCATTCACGGAGGCGTACTAGGGACATTACTTGACGAGGCATTAGGTAGAACTGCGTTTTTGAATTTTGAGGTCCCCACAGGTGTCACTGCAAACCTGTCCATCAATTATAAAGCCCCGACTTTAGCCCATCAATTCTTGGTCATTAAGACATGGACCGAAGAGGCCAAGGACAAAAAGGCAGTCGTGGCTGGATCAATTCAAACCACCCAGGGGAAAGAGCTTGTTAATGCCAAGGGCATATTTGTCATACCCAAAACTTTCCAATTGAAGAGTCTCAAAGGTTACTAACTAATGCATCATTATCAGGTGGTGAGCAACTTTACCACCTGTGAATAACTGGCTATTTTATTTTCAACGTCATACTACTATACAGTATAGTACACTCACACACACACACACACACAAAAGAATGTATGTATTCATTAATAATATCATTGGTCATAAGAAAAATTACTGCCTACCAAGGTTTGGAGGGACTGCAAATGCGAGGATCGCGGGGTGACATTTCGTCGAGCATAGAGCGCAGTAAAATCACGCAAAAGAGTTCGAACTCGCTTGAAGTCACCAGAGTTAATAGCACCATCGATTCTTTCAAGCAACTTTGCTTTTTCATCTTGTCCGATGGATCCTTCAGGAAGCAAACTCAAAGTGTTAGATAACCATTCAAGCGCTTGCTGAGACGGTACGAGTTGGAATAGCGTCAGCATCAAACTTGAACCGTCAGTAACACAGTCCCGTGGAAAAGAGAAAATTAATCCTGAAATCAACCTAGCGCACAGATGTTGTCCCTGGTTGGTGGCCAATGCAACAACCGCACTCCTGACGTTATCAGGAATGGAATCTCGGTTATGCACAGACATGGGCGGTGAAGCATACCCGTATCCGAACAAGTCTTGCAAGAAATGGAGCGTTGCGGTTAAAGGCTCCATTTGCTCTAATGTTAAGGCTGACAGTGCTGCCTCAAATGATGGCTGGAACAGATCGGAAGATATATGGTTGAATGGGAAGAACATGAGAACATCGCCCATTAGGCGGAAGAAATCCTCAATCAAATCTGGAACTTCACTTGGCGACTGAACGGTGGAAAGATAGCGGTAAAACGCAACTGCCTGTCTGTAGGAAAATTGCCAGACAGCATTCTTCGTGGCCTCATCGACTTCTCCATCAATGTCACCTCCAAATTCCCGGACAACTGCGCCTGACACCCAGAGATAACAGCCGTAATGTGTCTTATCGAATTCACCAACCAATGTTTCTGCAATTTGACTGAGAATAGGGCTTAGATAAATACGACAGGAATGGAGACATGTTTTGATGAATTTGGAACACCTTTCTGCCACAAAAGTTGAAGTGCCATGAGCGGCAAGAAGAGGCGTCACAAGAACCGGGTAAACCTCATTGACAAAGCTAGCAATTGGAGGCGGGTTTTCTTTTGTTGACTGGTTGTCTGGCTTGACGATTTGAACAAAGATCGTGAGGAGTTCAATTTCATCCGCAATCTCCCGGTACAATTCAGTTGACCCAGGCTTTTGCGCTTTTGCCAACAATCGCGAGACAATTGGCTGACAGAAATGTTGCAGGGCTGGTCCTATGTTTTCTCGAGGTTGGGCTGCAATAATATGTGCAATACCATCGGTTACTTCATATAATGAGTCAAGATCAAGCTCTCCTGCAGCCTTTTCATAAAACGGATACAATTGCTCAAGGTACCCAGTAAGGTGTGGTGCGCAATCTTGACAGAAATGCATGAGAGCTTGTGCAGCTGCACTCATGACTGATTTGCTTGTAGTGGAAAACCCACTCGTGATATATCGCAGTTGGAAATCGAGGTACTCTGGGTGTTCTGCTGTCCATTCTGTGTATCGACCCAATACCAATGTAGCGGCATATCTAATTTTTTCGTGCTCAGGTAACTGAACCAACATCTTCATGATGTTCGGTAGAATTTCAGACTCACTGAGTTCTACCTCTCTTGCCATGGCCCTCATGGAGAAGAGCGGAGCTTCAATTTCCTGCCACGACGACTGCTGCTGGAGCCCCGCACACACTTTATCATAAGCCTTTTGAAGGGCGTTGCCTGAGCCAACGACTGCACAACAATCTTTGAGCACATCGCCCATTTCGTGTCGGAACGATCTAAACTTGTCTTCTTCTTCTCTATCACCATTAAATAGGTCTTGCTCATTATCTCCAGCCGGATATTGTAGATGATGGATGATGACATCAATCAGTTTGAGATAGATATCTGCCAAAGCGGAACGGGATTCGGCGAACTTCGGCATTATCAGCATTTGCTTGAGACAATACCAGAAGTAGAAAGTAAACTGCACCACTTCAAGATCTTCATCAAATGCTGTACACTCCGCGACACATTCTACAAGTTGCCTAAACTCTGTAGGATTTTTGGCGATCAAGACATGCCATGATTCCCCGGCCTCTGAATACAGCCGAGTGTATGCCCTGAATGCATCCGGGTCGTCCTTGCAAGCAGCAATGTTAGACCTCAAGCCAACAACTTTGGGATATAGGACTTTGATTGTTTCCATTGATTCAGCCGTGTCTCTAGTTTCACGAACCACTGAACATATGCAGTCAATTGCTGGCTCAAAAGTGTCCTCGTTCGAGACAGCGTCGAAGATAAGCCCCAGAAGCGGCGTGTTAACAATGTCGTCAACATTAATTTCCGCAAGCCACGAATTTAAACATTCAAAGATTAACGAATGGTTATGTTTTGACTCTGGCGTGTGGACATAATTCACCAACAGCTCCACAACCTTGTTTGCGTTATTCTGAACGAGCTCGACAGTTCTATCGTTAAATTCTTCATCAGTCAATGCCGAGCGCTTTGGATCTGAGACTTCTTCAGGTAAAACCTTGAGGAATTCCAACAAACAGGTCATGCTGGATCCGCCGTGTTGTTGGAGTTTGGTGACCATTTCCTCAATTGCATTCTTCCACCCTGTCACCTGGAGAGAAAAATTTGCAAGCGCAATGCTCAATTGAGTTGCAACGATTCGAGAATCCTTGACCGTTGACTCCAATAAGCTAATAAGCGAATCCTTCAGGGCCAGCCGTGATTCCGGGGGAACCTGATGCAGATCATAAAGGATTTTGGAACGAATTGTTTGGGCACAGAACAACTTAGCCTGAACTGGAGCAGATTCAGTCGGAGCCGCGAGGATTTGATGACACACATCCCATGCTTCTGTCTATAGTAGGATAGTTAGTATATAAATCAGGATACTTCAAGCAACGGAGTGCAGCACACACTTACAGTTTTTTGAAACTTTTCCAGCAGCTGACTGGCATTCTCCTTTTCGGATTTCCCGCTAGCCGTATACAGCGAGTTTAACCCGTTCAGGACGTTGACTACCGTGAATTCTGTTGACATGCTGAATTTGGTGGTTTCTTATTTTCCAGGCACCTACACTTTTATTTTGGTCCTGGTTAGGTACGTTACCCTGTTCTCCCAAATTCACGCACACTTTTTTTTTTTCCAGGCTTACGACGCATTAGATACTAAGGGAAAAAGCTATACCTATTTATACTTACTATTTATTTTGAAAACAATGTCCTCGAACAATCGACAGCAGAAGGTGGTAAGTTGTGGCGAGATAGATAGTTTATTTGTAGTGTGCTTTCGTGTGCTAATGATGTGTTTAGATGATACCACCAATTAAACTGCTGTTCAAATTTCTACAACATCACGATAAAGTGCAAATTTGGCTGTATGAACAAGTTGATTACAAGTTGGAAGGCACAATTAGAGGATTTGACGAATTTATGAACTTGGTTGTGGACGATGCTGTGGAGGTTAATACTAGGAAAGATAGTCGACGTGCATTAGGCCGACTTTTACTTAAAGGCGACAATATCACACTAATTTCTTGTCTAGACTCTGCTGAACGCCAGTAATAAACGTGTAATATGTAATGATGATAACATCCTATTTATGAGATTTAGATCTTTCGGAATAGCTGGTCATCAATGATCAGCGCATCCAACTTGCGATCATGAGGTTCAGTAGGAATATCGGTCAACAGCTGTTGTTCCGCACCAATGGCCACTAAAAACGGCGGGTTTTTATCGTTCTTTTCACTCCATTGTAAATGTCGACTCACAAACATATCGTAGAACCCCTTTCCATGACCTATTCTGTCACAATTAGCCGTGAACCCCATTCCGGGGAGCACAATCATATCTAGGCCACCATAGTCAAAACAGCTTTCTCCAGACTTGATCTCCGGCTCCCGGATGTTATACTTCCCCTCAGGCTGCAATTGATTAATTTCTTCGACAGAATTTACTCTGATCATTTCCAATTCTTTGGTCTGTTTGGGGAACACCTTACGGTCTGGCTGCACATTGACCATTTTGGGTAAAAACACCCTTTTTTCTAAAAACGAAGGATCAATTAGCTTGGAGAATTGTAATTCTATGTATCAAACTCTCCCGTACCATCGACAAATGCGTTTCGAATCAGCTCATCAGTCTCGATCTCACCCTTCTCCATGTGCAAATAGCACGCAATGTTCTTTGCAGTCTTGTATTCTGGTAGATTGCGCAAAACCTTGCTAATCCGCGAGGCTGCAAACGGCATTAATCCTTACTGTTCAAAAATACGGCTAGCAAACACACACACCCATTACCTACATTGCATTCTCAGGTTATCCTGAGTCGTAGCATCAAGTTGCTGTTTAATGAATTTACGGACCGCTTGTTTGGTTGTCATAGGTGATGGTGATGATGATTCACTGCAACACAGGATATGTCCATGTGGGGATTATTATATAGTCTTGTTATCGGTCCACTCCGACAGCCAACCACAACAGTTTTTTTCCACTCTTTTTTTTTTTTTTTTACTAAACAGAAAACCTGACCGTGCGTTTTCGTCGCTTATTGTTCTCGCTCTTGCAGATTCGCTGCTTGGAACTATCTCTCCGCTCATTATAATTGTATGTCCGTATCTAGACCGAAGTCAATATAAACCGTAGACCACACTTATTACAACCAAGAACTCACCTGTTCTGCTCTTTTTTCGTCCCGCTTCAATTGCGTCTCACGATCCTCCTCTTCCTCCCGTCCAAACCAGTTAATCCCATCATCGTGCTCGGCCTCGGTGAGCGTCTGCATTGATGGTGGAGGAGACCTTAACCTCCCGCTTCGTTTCTTCACACCCTGGAAGGGTCCGTTGTTCCAGGATTGCAACTTCAATACATCATTATATGCTGTCTGACAACGGTCTGTGTCCAGATTTCCGTCTTCATCAAGATGTAGTCGTGCGATCCGAGCCCTCATCAGCTCCGTTTCAGGTTCCACCAGTGTGGTCGTGGCTGCACCACGAGTGCAATTCTTATCTTCGACCGCACCTTGCTCCTGCTGCTCATCACCACCCACCATTAACATCCGGCTCCGCTCACATCCATACATCGCTACGCTGCTATTGCCCTATATATAGAGTTTTCCTTGCTAGTCCGTCGCTTCCGTTTTCTGTCTGCTTTATCACCACCTGTTGCACACGTGCTTGCGCGTACATGCCCTGCGCCGACGATTTAATTTTGCGGAGTTTCCTGCCTCCGCAGCACCGTCCAGTGATTTCTTTTTCTCCGAAAAGAAGCAAAAAAGATAGCTGTGAGAGTCAATTCTCGCTTACATGCGTCGGTGGAGCCCATATGGCCTCCAATGGCTTTTTATTTCATGGGCAAGAAAAAAAGTCAGCGGATTTTTTCGAGTCCTAGTCATCCTACTATGTGTTTGCACCTCTGCACAGCTCTCCAATTCTTTTGCTTCTTTTCTCGAAAAGAAAGCCTCCAGCAGAGAATATATGGACGCTGTAGACAACGGTGGCTCGGACAACTGAGGAATTTTTTTTTTTTTTTTTTCCGAAAAGAAGTAAAAAAAAGTGTAAGTCTGTGAGGCCATTCCTGGTCTCTGAGTAACACCACCTACGCTCCCTAGTGCGTTTGTTTGCTTCTGGGGTTTTATCCAAAAGCGAGCAGCCCACAGGGAGAGACTACCGTGCACAAATTAACTCCAAGTAGCTTTGCTTCTTTTTCCAGAAACGGGCTACAGCTGCTACCGAGGTCAATCAATCGGAGAACCACGAGCGGAGCAGAGGAACCCTAGCTTTCCGCATAGAGGGCATTCAATTGAAGCCATTCCCCCATTCTAAAGGAATTGGAGCTCATAAACTAGCCCAAAATCCCCCCCCCCCACCC
>JAJLUR010000198.1:15156-25809 GCA_030674225.1 Blastobotrys terrestris | reverse complement strand
ACGGACCTTACGGATCTGTCCAAAAGACCCTCTTCCGATCAGTTCTAAACTCTCAAAATCTTCCGGCATGCTGTACAGCTCGGTGGAAGAAAAAGCAGGCTATCTTGAAGTTATGTTAGAATACAGGAACTCAAGTGTCTCGGGCTTGGTACTGTTTTGTTTATCCTGTGCTCTTTTAGGAAGTTGAGAAACAACACCATATTTTATCGGTTACTGACGCGGCGCGGTATCCACATTTTTCACGGCGTCGGAGTTGATTCCGGGGATTTTCGTTGCAATGGGACAAGATTGAGAACTGTGCAGGCTAGTTATAATGCTAGTTTTTGACAGTGTTTATCGTTGAGACGTGTTTGGTTTATATATATACGTAACATATTTTCATTTTTTTGTCCCGCTTACTGCAAACGCACAAATTGATAGGATTGATTTTCTTCTAAATATTCCATTGGTATAGTAATTGATGGCCAGCTTATCGCGATTCTCCGCATCATCATAAAACATTGCGATGCTTTCTGTCATCAACCAAGAGAGATACCGCAAATAGGAATAGACTGGACCCACAGCCTACTGCCAATGCGGTAAAGAACCACGGGTTCTTATTGTCAATTCCGATAGTTTCAACAGTTAAAGGGCCCAATATAATTGCAATCATCGAATAGACCGATCGGACAAACCCCACGCTGCAAACCAGAGAATCTGTTGACTGTACTCGCGGCTCCGCTGTGTTGAAAAAAGTAAATTGTGCCAACACAATGATCATCTGTCCTACGGCTGATATGAAGAATCCGACTAAGGGTAGCAAATAGCCCGACTCTCCAGGGATCCAAGCGTAACACAGTAGTCCGATCATCTCCATGAAAAGGCCAAACATTGTTGGTTTAATGTATACGCGCTTTGGGTCCACTTCAATGCTTGATTCAAAATTATCATGTTCGCTGATATCTTTCCCGCACCCAAATAGGTCATTGGTGAAAAGGTCGCGGCCGATCAAAAACGACACTGCTTCCAAAACGCCATATATTAGCCCGAGCTGGAGTGGAGTTAACATGTTTTTATAGTTCATTGAAATCATGAATAAAAATGCATAGAAGCCGCCTTGAGAGACGCCGTAAGCTATTGTGATGGAGAAGCTTAATTTATGTGATAACGGGCTCAGGGCTGACAAAGGCGCTTTGACTATACTAACAATCTTACTCTTCCAATTTCCAGAAGCACGACTCCCCTGCTTTTGGACAGCAAGTGTGTTCGTTGCTGTTTCCGGAATAAGCAACACCACTAAGATTAGTCCCCATGAAAAGGAAACAATCGCCATCAAAAGTAAACACACGTTCCAACCTAGAAATTGTTCGCTTTTTTCCGTCAAGTATCCTCCGACCACTGAAGAAATGAATGTACTGTAAGTCACTGCATAGAAGGGCCAATGTAAGTAGCATTTTCTCCCGTCCAGTTGCTGGTCGTCCATATGAATATCGCCGAGAATTTGGCTACTCAGCACCTGTAAAGAAGAAAACCCACACCCTTGAAAGAACCTAAACACGAGCAATTTAGTTAAATCGGTACAAATAAAGGCTCCAGAACTAGAGCACGTGCTCAATATAGCTGCCCATATAATAGTCATCCGACGGCCGTGATTATTGCTTAATGATGCACACCACAAAGGTGCAATCCCCATACCCAAGTTATAAATCGCCGTAACTAACGATACTTCAAAGTAACCAGCCTCATATTGCTGATGGAACAAATATAATGCAGGCAGAAGAATCCGTCCTCCGATCGCGCCTAATGCTGATGCCAGCGAAAGGACAAGCGCTATGACCCGTTTATAGTTTTCGTGCATTTCTACAGGATCGTCGATGGCCAAGAAAAGGCAACACTTGTCGATGAAACGATAAGTCTGCTTCTTCGGCTCCTGTCCTTTAGTAAGTTCTTTTTCGTATTCAAGATTGTTGTCTTTATCCATTTGTTCTGTTCAACAGACGACCATAGATGAGACTATGCATAGTAGTTTATGTATGCTTATATATTTTAAACTCAATATATATATGCATAATATAAATTGCTCTCAATTTCAAGATGTTTGCTTTGGTAAATTTGAGCTCTCTACAGATTATCCTTTGTCACAAGCTTGCTCCTAAGGTTTAGAACAGACGTAGCGGTATGCAAAAATAAAAAAATGTCAATTGACTTAAAACGGCTGTTGAATTCTCACCAGATCATCGAAGATTCGACGTACACAAACGAACATATGCATGGCAGTTAAGTAGCTATATAGAGCTATTCTATGAGTTCTATGAATACGCATATATGCATACATATGCATAAATCTCCAAACCTTGAACTATAGCGCCTTTCCTAGGCACACATGCATGTCTATTCTCTTTCTCTTTCATCATCATCATTTTTTTCTCCTCCTTTCGTGGATTCCGAGCCGTCGTAAGACCATTTCAAGTAAAAAAACGCATTAGATAAATACAAAATAGAACTACAGCCTTCCTGGAATAAAATCACCTAACTATGAATGGTAAAAGATCGGCGTTCCAACGTTCTGAAACAGTGGTGGTGATGCGGTCCGATCAAGCCATCCCAAACTAACACCGCACACTTCATCACCTATTTCTTTCCTCCACAATAATACGAAAATGTCCAACAATACTTTTTCTAGCTTTGTTAAAGGTGGAAAGGAGAAGTTTGGTGAATTGCAGAAGAAGGATTGGAAATCCAAGGTACCTGGAAATAATAGTGCTTCAAAGCCAAAGGGTAAGAGGAAATTAGACGTTTTTATTAGGTGTTTTGCTAACATTGAATGATCTTTAGAGGAAAACTTGGTTAATGCCCGTCCATTGGCTTCCTTGCAAAAACCATCGGCTTTCCCACCTCCTCCAAAGCATAAGGGTGCTCATGGTTTGCCAACTGAACCACAACAGCCTCCAAGTCACCCCCAGTATCAACAGCCTCCATCGCAACCTCAATATCAACAGCCTCCATCGCAACCTCAATATCAACAGCCTCCATCGCAACCCCAGTACCAACAGCCTCCAGCTCAACCTCAATACCAACAGCCTCCAGCTCAACCTCAATATCAACAGCCTCCAGCTCAACCTCAATATCAACAGCCTCCAGCTCAACCTCAATATCAACAACCACCACAACAACATAGTCCCCCACCCCCTCCTGCTAGACCACAGTACCAGCAACCACAAGAGACTCAGTACCAACAAGCGGCGGCTCCCCCACAGCCTCCAGCGCGACCAGAGTACCAGCAGCCCCAACAGACTCAATATCAGCAACCACCTGTGCAGCCTCAGCAATATCAACAGCCACCTGCTCCAACTCAATTTCAGCAACCTTCAACTCAATCACAGTATCAGCAGCAGCCAGCTCCTCCTCAATACCAACAGCAGCCGCATACTCCATCAACTACCTCGGGATTACCCCCTAGAAATGATGCTTCCCCTGTGGAGGCTCCAAAGCCTCCTCTTCCTGATCCGAACTCGTTTCCAAAACCTCCAGTTCATCAGGCACTAGCACATACTTCAGAGGAAGATAATAGGGCGCAAGTTCCGCCCCCATCTCCAAGACAGAATTTGCCCGATCCAAATTCGTTCCAACCTCCTCCGACATATTCTGGGGGACATCAAAGCCAAACAGTCCCGACTCCTACTAAGCAACATCTTCCAGAGCCTGGATCATTCCCGAGCCCTCCTGTCTATGGAGCGCCTTCGAACTCTTCGTCTTCCCCTGCCCCTCCGCAACCCGCTGCCCGACCAGTTCCGCCGCCACCACCTAGGAGACAGTCGTCGTCAGCTTCTTCCACTGCTGCACCTCCACCGCTTCCTTCGAGGACTAGTTCAACTGCTAGTAGTGTAACCCCTCCGACAAGAGAGATTTCTCAAATGTCTGTTTCTGACACTCCAGCGGCTCCTACCACTGAGGGGGGTTCTAGTTCCATTGACACAAGCTCACAAGTGCCAAATTTTGCGGCAGAAATTGCACGCTTGAGGAAGACTGGCCCAACACCAAGCTCAAGTGGCTCCTCACCTGATGAACCGCCTGCTGTTACCCGTGCGCCTTTGAATAAGAAGAAGCCTCCTCCTCCGCCTCCAAAGAAAAAGCCTTGGCTGCAGGCGCAGAACAATACTACTACGGCTAATCAACAACCTGCTGCTCCACAACCAATTTCTCCACCTACCCAACAGTCTCGATTAGTGTCCGAGGCGACCCCGGAACCCCCAAAGATCAATATGGCCACAAAACCAACCGCCAGTCAACTTCAGGCCAGTGCGCCTATCAGAAGGTTTAATCTTGAGTTGCCCACGCTATGGTTTACTGCTCCAATGAATGCTCTGAAGTTGCCGGGTGACTTGCAGGGATATCCATATAGCTACTCGTCCTCATACCATGGCACATCACACACATTGACCGCAGTGGTTAGATTGACTGAAGATCTTTCTATTGTCAAATTCAAGCTCACTTGGGATTCACAAGATCCATTGTCCACTATCAACGTGGAACGAAGTGACACACCACCTCCTCCGGAACCAAGTTTGCAAGAGTTGCAGCGTTATCACGGCCAATTCGGCGAGGGAGTTGCCAGCTGGTCAGAATCTAAAAGCTCCCAAATGGTAGGCAATGGCGAATGCTGGACATTGGCCCAACAAGCCATAGAACATAGCAGCGGTGGCAGAGCAATGAGCTCTCAAGGACTCATCCATGGCGCCTTGATTCAGCATTATACTCCGCAGGGTATTCAAAAGACGAGCGATGAAATCAGACGTGGTGATATCATTCAATATTATCGGGCTCAATTCCAGCACAAGAACGGTGGAACCTCGTATTGTGGTGACCCTGATCACACTGCCGTGGTCACATCTGTTGATGGGCAAGATGTGCATTTCTTGAACCAAAACATTGGCGGTGTGAAGCGGGTCCAACCTGGCACCCAAAACTTCACTGAGCTTGTAGCCGGGGACATCAAAATCTATCGCGTTGCACCAGCCGAATGGGCAGGTGAATTGAAAGCTTAGCATGCCCCAGACGTATATATATATATATGCATATATAAAGATAGAAATAAAGAGAAAGTGAAACAAGGAAAAAAAAAAAAAAGACAAAAACAAGAGCTTTCTAACGTGAAGTTATATATTACCATATATATAGAAGTTGACATATTATTTGGTGTTTTGCAACAAGTCAACAAACTCATTGTAGTTAATACGACCATCACCATCAGCATCAGCCTCTCTAATCATTTGATCAACTTCTTCATCAGTGAGCTTTTCTCCAATAGAAGTCATTACGTGACGTAACTCCGCTGCAGAAATGAAGCCATTACCATCACGGTCAAAGACCTTGAATGCTTCTCTGATTTCCTCCTCAGAGTCTGTATCTTTCATTTTACGAGCCATCATAGTGAGGAACTCTGGGAAATCAATAGTACCGTCATTATCAGCATCCACCTCGTTAATCATATCTGCCAACTCGCTCTCCGATGGGTTTTGGCCCAAGCTTCTCATGACAGTGCCCAATTCCTTAGTGGTGATTTGACCTAAGCATGTCCGTTAGCCTTTCTACAATTATGCAATCATTCCCGTGTTTGAGTGTTTATACTCACCATCATTGTCCTTGTCAAAGAGGGAGAATGCCTCCTTGAAAGCGGAGATTTGTTGTTCAGTCAGTTGATCAGCCTAGTCTGTTAATGATTATGCCCCTAAGTTTGTTCCACAAGTCTGTCGCTTACCATATTTTTTTTTTAATTTTTTTTCTTGTTACTTTGTGTATTCGCAGGGTTGTGTTTTTTTGATGATGGCGTAGCGGTTTTTTTTGGAACCCCCTCCCCTTGCATAATATACCTGATGGTTTTGTTAGGCCATTGGGACAAATAACTTGCACAACCGTCACAACGTTGGTGTTGCTGTCGATCTGGGGGGAGCATTCAACAGGGGCATTCGGGTAAAACCCGGAAAATTAGTACTGCGCCCCAGGTTCGCCACCGTTGAGGCGGCGACCGTTACGACTCGCTTTTCTCTGGAGAAACGACGCCCTGGAGCGTCTATTTTGGGGATTAATTTTTTTTTTTCTTAACCTCCCTATCTCAAAAGGAGAAGATTCAGAATAGCATCTTAAAGACTTTCAATGGGAACTAAGAGTCTTTCAATTTCAATTTCGTATTCAAGCAAAGTCCCATGCGAGTGGGGGCCGGGTCCGGGAGAATAGCATGTGTATGCATGTACGTGCGAAAGAATCGGCCTCAGCCTCGCGGAGCTATGGGCTTCTTTTTTTAGGCTGTTTCCGGCTGCAGCATAGTTTCATGCTGGAGCTGGTGTAGCTAAGCAAAAATCTGGTTGGCTGACACGATCATAGGTAGATAGATTATGATTAGGCAGTTTATAGGAGCCAGAAATGATAGCCCATCATAACCAAAAAATTGGACAGCTATTTTCTCATGAAGCCCCGATGAGAATATTCATAGATAACTTTTAACTTCCCGTTTTCTATATACATGGACCCGTAGGGCTGAGCCTACGCATCCATGTAGCCTCCGGCGGCCTTCTTTTTTCTCCAAAAAAAAAAAAAAAAAAAAAGGAAGGTAGCCCTGCGAGACTAGCAATGGTTTTGCTTCTTTTCTAGAAAATTAGGGCCGCATGTCGAGCACATATGGAGCCCCGTAGGGCGTAGTGCCTCCGACAGCTTCTTTTTTCTCCGAAAAGAAGCAAAAAAGGTAGTTCTGCGAAGCAAAGAAGACTGCCCGCTGGGCAACACACGCCCCGCGTAGCCTCCGGCGGCTTCTTTTTTCTCCGAAAAGAAGCAAAAAAGGTAGCTCTGCGAGGCAAGTCCAGTGCTTTTGCTTCTTTTCTAGAAAAGAAGGCCGCCGGCAGGGCAATACACGCCCCGCGTAGCCTCCGGCGGCTTCTTTTTTCTCCGAAAAGAAGCAAAAAAGGTAGCTCTGCGAGGCAAGTCCAGTGCTTTTGCTTCTTTTCTAGAAAAGAAGGCCGCCGGCAGGGCAATACACGCCCCGCGTAGCCTCCGGCGGCTTCTTTTTTCTCCGAAAAGAAGCAAAAAAGGTAGCTCTGCGAGGCGAACAGTGCGTTTGCTTCTCTTCACCCACCAGGGCACACATGGAACCTGTACATGTAGGGCGGCTTCTTTTCTAGAAAAGAAGGCTGCCCGCAGGACATGCGTCTCACGCGGCACAGTACAAAAATTGCCTCGGAGTATGCGGAGGTTCATTGTGAGTGTGAAAATGGGACACTACATCTGAGATGACCAACAGAGCAAGAGCAGTTGTAGGGGAGAGCTAAAGCCGTTGGCGTTGTCTCACCCCCTGACTTGGACCGTTAAGACATTGCGTTGTCATTCCCAACGGTCGCTTGAGTATAAATACGTCTCAGGGGAGTTGAGAAAATTTGGTATTTATTCAGTGGCAATAGCTGTTTTTGCTTTTGTTCTTAAAAGAGGAGCTGCAAACACGTTGTATAGCTGTCTTTTCGACGCCACGGCTGTTGGCATGTCATCGTGCCTATCGATGTTCTACAGCCCACTCTATAAATCCGAGCATCAGGACAACATGAAACGCTCTAGTTTCACCCCTTTGTTCGTAGACGACCAAAGAACTCATAGTCAAGATCGACAAGCGCCCGGTCCGTTCGCCTCCGGGATCCGTGAGACGGAGTCGGTGGATGCGGATCCACGTCTCTCGGGGAACCAATCGCATGAGCGATGCAGCGTAATAAAAATAGAAGAAAACAAAATACATGCATGACGATCATTTCCTATGTTGTACTGCCAGAATTTCTGACAGGAGCTGTCATAATTGCTTCCCGCGGCGCTGTGCAGGAAAAAGCAAAACAAAACAATTGGCTCACAAAGGGGCGATCAAACAGTCATGGGCAAAAAAGAAAAACCTAAATCAGGGGTGGACATACAGGCCAGTAGCTGACACCTTTGGCCAGTATACGATCGCTCGATCGTTTCCAGAACTTTTTTCTTTTGCCACTGCGACCGTTTCCTATTTGGGCAGGCGGCTTTCCCTTTTGGGAAATTTTCAAAAAGAAATGCGTTACTCGATAACGTTGAAATATTGATCGACGCGACGATCTGGTGGGAGTGGGAGAGCCTGGGAAATGTTCATATCACAGAGAGCGGAAGTCATTTAGTTCAGACTATTATACAAACACAATCCAGCGGTATTAAGTAGGAGAGAGGGAGTGTGTGTGTGTGTGTGTGTGTGTGCAACAGAAGTAAGGCGATCAATTTGTCTACCTTCGCTACGGTAAGTTGACATCCGTAATGTGATGACGATCAGTTTTACGTGTTGTTTCTAAAACATCACAAAAAGAAAAGGCTTGTCAAATGCTGCACGTTTCACTACAGATGATGTGGTTTTCGTGTAGCGCGAGAGGACCCAAGAGTTTGGTAAAGATCATGTTTACGAATATTTTTAAAATAATTAAACGGTTCCTGCGACGTTAAACATCCTCGATCTCAACAAATTGACAGTTGGAAGGGGCTTATGTCGGTGTGGGATGATTGAGGATATCATGTCGGATGGCACTCCCGCAACAAATACGACACACACATGGCACCTGTCTCCTGCACATTGTAGCACATGCCGAAAACAGAGTGCCAATCAACGATCAAAAAGAAATGAGCAGTAAAAAAGAAAAAGAGCCTCAAAGCTGAGACAAAGACACAAAAAAGAAAGAGGCTAAACCCCGCAGAGAGGTTGCTTTTTTTTTTTTTTTTTTGTTTACATTTTTCCTCCTATCAAAAAGTAAAACATCCTCTATCCACTCTATTTTCTCCATTTCGGACAAATGCATAGAAAAAGAAACAACAACAAGGACGTATTCTCAAAAAAGACTAATTAACGCTTCGCTATGTACAAAAAACGTGCTGCTACGAGGTAATAAACTTATATGTCTCGGGGAATGCTTTCTTTCGTTCCCAAACCTATCAAATCCCGTGGATCATGCACCACACAATACCTTATGCCAATTGACCCACATGGTCATTAGGCTCTGTGGTTCTAGAAAATACTTCCACTTATAACTACCCCTGACAAAAATACCTCTGGGGCAATGAAGCAATGAAGCGCGTTCGTCTGGTGCGCGCGAGTTGGGACGTAGCCCACCACCACGCACCTTTCTGATAGCAAAATCAACATTTTTTCCAGGAACTTAAAAAACGGAAATGGATTTGAAATACTATTTCTTGGGATTTTTGTTCCTGATTTATATACTAATCCCGGTGTTCTTATACTTGGTGACCCCGACACCGCCGGACGAAAGTACGCTGTATAAGCGGCGACGGGCCATAGTGCTGGTGTTGGGAGATCTGAACAGATCACCGCGGATGAATTATCATGCATTAAGTCTCGCACAAGCTGGCTACGAGGTGGATCTCTGCGGCTATCAGCAGAAGGGAGACAATGAAGGTTCTACGCATGAATTGATCACAATAAGACCAATTGAAGAGATAACTAACAAATGGAATCTGCCATTTATTCTCTTTGCGGTTCAAAAGGTCCTATTGCAGCATTATTACTTGTATAAAGCTCTAAAACCGTTAAAGAACGCTGATATGTTAATTGTGCAGAATCCACCGAGTGTCCCTGTCTTGGGCGTTCTTCGCTTCTACATTTTATTCATGTCTCAACATACAAAGCTGATAATTGACTGGCACAACTTGGGCTATTCAATTCTAGCTTTGAAATTGGGCAACAAGCATCCCTTTGTAATTGCATATCGCTGGTATGAAAAAATTCTTGGGCGTCGTGCTTTTGCTCACTTCACTGTCAGTGTGACAATGGCTCAGCAATTGCGCAAGCAATTCGGCATGGACGCTAGACGTATTATCCCCTTGTATGATCGACCGGGTGAGCAATTCCAGGTTCTTGACAAGGACGACATCCTAGCGGTGAAAAAAGAGCTGGCGGCTAAGTATGATGATTTTGTTGTTAAGGACGATGAAAAAGTCATCATCACCTCAACCAGCTACACACCAGATGAAGATTTGCAAGTGTTGCTTGATGCATTGATTAAGTACGAGCAAGACGGCGCCAAAAAGCCCAACCTACGAGTGTTCATCACTGGAAAAGGGCCATTGTATAACCAAGTCCAGGAAAAGATTAGCGAGCTAAAGTTGACCAAATGTTCAATTCACCAAATTTGGCTCAGCGCCGAAGACTATCCAAAGATTTTGGGCATTGCGGATCTTGGAATTTCTCTCCACACTTCCTCGAGTGGATGGGATCTTCCCATGAAGGTTGTGGATATGTTCGGCTGTGGTGTGCCGGTGATTGCACTCCACTTTGAAGCATTGCATGAACTCGTCAAAGAGTTGGAAAACGGGTTGATTGTCAAAGACAGCGACTCCATGGCGAACGCGCTCATTGACGTTTTGACGAACCCGCAACATCTGCTTAAAATCCGCACTGGAGCAGTCAAGGAATCCCAATTAAGATGGTCGCAAAATTGGACCACAAAGGTGGGGCCTCTGTTTATGGTCAAAAATCGTTATCATCCCGATTATCAAGAAATTACTAGTAGCAGTAGTAGCAGCGACTCAGAATAGTTTGAAAAAGTAATTTTGTGGTCAGCCACCTTTGGATTCCGAAAAAGAAAAAAAAAAAAAAAAAAAAAAAAAAAAAAAAAA
>JAJLUR010000198.1:0-15056 GCA_030674225.1 Blastobotrys terrestris | reverse complement strand
ACCTGCGCGACTTCCGAATAGGTTTTGACGTAACGACAGCGGCCTCTATATAAAAGGATGCTGTCTCGGCCGTCTTGTTTGACACAACTTAACCCTTCTCTCCAAATGATAGCTGAAGAGAACAGTAAGCTTTTATTTGTCTCCCTTATTTTTCTCGTGGTAGTTTTTTACTAACTCCTGTTATTTATCAAGAATCCCAACTACGCAATCACCTCAAGGACATTTCTGTCATAGATCGAGATGCCAAGGGAGGTAAGTGTGGCTACCCCAAAGTCTTATTGTCATTTTTTTTATTCATAGCTAATGTCTTCTAGATCCCTGTTTATTCAAGAACCCCAACGGGCTGTTTGAATGCCGAGTGTGTTTTGGAGCATTCGCAAATGAACGACGATATTACGAGCATACAAAAACTGAACGACACCGGCTATTGGCTAAACGATTATGATCATTATTTTATTTATTTTTTTTATTATATATATTCAGTCTACTTATTAACCAATCCTTTTTGAACAGCATGCAAAACTCTAATTCTGATGCGATTATTATTATTGCAGAGAATAATATTCGTCATAAGTTTCAACTTTAAATTTATATAAAACAAAAACAAAGGAGCCCACCCATCTCTTTCGTTTCTTCGAAAAACATGTCTCAAATGACAACCATCACTTTATTTGGTTTTGTTCAGGCATATTCTCATTTGGACCGATCCAGAATGAGTATCCGTCTGGCCCATATTCTGTGAAGTATTCGTGTTCGGGAATTAAGTCTCCAATCTCGTGTTCTCCGACACTTTCTCGCGTAATATTTGTCCACACTCGAGCAGTATCCAGATGATGGTATCCACCACCGCCGAGTAATAAGGTCGGCAAGTCCCACCCGTATGTCATCTTTCTTACGATATTACTAAGTCCCTCAACACTTAAATTCCACTCGTTATGTTTATCTCGACTTAGCCCATCTGCCCCGCACACTATTACAACAGCATGTGGCTTGAACTTTTCTTTCAGAGGATTTATGGCCCGATCCCAGATCTTGTCAAGACTGTCATCGCATAGTCCTCGTTTTGTCGGGATATTTCGAGCGTACCCTAGTCCTCTCCCGGAGCCGCGATCTGTGAACTTTCCAGTGCCCGGGTAAAATCCTCGATCATAACGATGCACTGAAAACGTGAGCACATTGGGGGATGTCCAGAACCCTGCCTCTACGCCATCGCCATGGTGTAAATCCAGATCTACATACATTACCCGATCGTACCGTGTTCGAAGCCGGTTTATTCCCAGTATAACGTCGTTAATGTAACAGAACCCTCGGGCTTTCCCCTTGCGACAATGATGTCTACCACCTGTCCAATTGATCGCTATCCGGCCCTCGCCCTTGACAAGATAATCCGCACAAGCAACTGTAGCACCGCTTACCAGCCGCACGTAATCCCACAGTCCCTCAAACACATAACAGTCGAATTCCAGACCGAATTTTTCACGCTTCGTTAGTCTATTTCCACGATCACCGGTATTTTCTTCTTCGTCAGAAGAAGAATCCTCGACATCGCTCTCAGAAGTTTCGGCTACTTTCAAAAAGTCGATAAACTTAGAATCATGATAGTCTTTGAGGTCATTTTCTGTAAAAGAGGTCGGAGGGAAAACATCAACCTTTTCTAATAGGCCAAAAGCCTCAATCAATTTGTGAACCCTACTTGCACGTCCAATGTTTGACGGCAATTTATCTGCAATATTTATCAGTTCCTCATTAAACACATAGCCCACACCCCGCTTCACCATAATATTCACATAAACTAGATATGGTAGGCACGCGTTGGGAGTGTGTGTGGAGCTCGAGGAGTGAGCACTTCAACATAGAATATCACGCCCCCAGAAAGTTTAGCCGAAAAAAAATAATAATAAAGAATGAAAGCAACAGCCTTAACACTGAATAACTCGGTAAATGTGACACATATAACTACCTTACATGATCAAATATCCAACACATTATCAACTGCATTAGGAAAATGGGGGTTTGAATATAGATTGTTTC
Source organism: Blastobotrys terrestris (assembly GCA_030674225.1). NCBI lineage: Eukaryota > Fungi > Ascomycota > Dipodascomycetes > Dipodascales > Trichomonascaceae > Blastobotrys > Blastobotrys terrestris. The sequence continues at coordinate 13,025 of JAJLUR010000198.1, read as the reverse complement.
GAGAAAATCCAGCATCGGCTGCTCCAGACAAAAAAGATCCATCATTCCTCTATACTTTGCATTTTTCACATTATCCGGGGGAAACATTCTGTTTGACCAATGGTTCCGGAACGATCCTACAGGGCGATTTTGATGCCATTTTAAATACCAAATTGCAGTCTCTTTGGTTGCACCGCCAAACCATCAAAGGTGAGGGAAATGCCTACGAATTGGGGGACTTCAAATTGAGAATAGCCAATATGTTTCTTCAGGGAGGTTTTAAAGGACTACTAATTGAGGTGGAGTATGATAGCGAAGATGGTGAGGAGGAAGAGCGGAAATCTGATGAAGAAATATTGAATAAAATGAATGCCATGCTAAGTCAGTTCAATCTCTCAGTCGCCGGTGGGAAACTCGCATCTTCCCGGTTACAGACTGGCTGGAAATATGTGGAAACTATCAGTCGATAAAATAAGTACGCACTATAATACACTAACGAGAATAAAACTTGACAATGCACCCGCGGCCAGCCCGAGCGACAGTACAAGAGTCATGAACCCGCCTGCGGCTGCTCTTTCGTCTTCCTGTACATACTCTGGAGCAATCATCATCCCGCTACTAGCTAGATGTCCGTTGGTAAGGCCAAAAAGAAAGTGGATCAAAAAATAAATCACATCACTTTGGATCCATCCAGTACCATGAATGTTGCACATAAAATAAAGTGGAATAAACAGTAATCGTAGTAATGCATAACTGACAAACGACCGTGAGCTTTTGACCGTGTGTCGCTTATAGCCACAAATTACACGACCAGACAGGTCACCCACGTTCCATACAAGAAATGATAGTGGAACAAACAGGTTATAGCGGATGCCATTGGCCGATATAGTGTTGCTGATGAACACGGGGTATACCAAAGTCACCGCAAACGTGAAGAACACGGCAAATGCCGGACTCATCAATTTCTTTAACAAAACTGTCAACGGAACATGCTTCTTGTGTATATCGTCCTCCAAGCCACCTAGTGGTACAGTCGTCCTTTCCTGTAACAGGTGGCCATGGCGACCTAGCAATTGCTTAAACAGAGCAAACCCAGTGCCTGCAACTGCTGTTGAAACTAGAAAATAGGCGGAAGACGATAAGGCGCCGCCTTCATCGGTCGAGCCTCCTCCGAACAGTGCTGAAATAAAGGAGATTGCAGGGGGCAGAACGCCTGCAACCGCCTGTCCTACCATGATACCTTGAGTGTACACCGGATCTATTGTGTTGACAACAGCAAAGGATCCGTTTTGAGCAAAAGCAGTGCCTGCCGTAGAAGCCCAGACACACGCCATGACAAACAAAAAGTACGAAATTGTTCCTACCGATTGGAATATGCACGATATGGCCATCAAGACAAACGTTGCGGCAATGACCAGCTCCCCGATAAACACTCGCCCTGCATAATTGGCTCCTCTTTGTCTATCAGCCAGTATGAGACTGGTTACGAGGCCGGTAATAGTGCTAACAGTCATGACGTAACTGGACAAGTGGGTTTGTAAGTATTCATTATCTGCGACTCGATCTGTAAAATATGCTGTAGCAGCCAGGAAGCAGTTCCAAGGCCATAGATATGACACCCCGATTACCGTGAACGTTATATATTCCAAGCTCCATTTATCTGTTTTTATGATTTCGTTATCCTCAGCCAAAAATGTTTCTTCTTCTTCTCCGTCCTCCTCCGAGTGGCGTAACAGTTCTTCGTTCATATTACTACTGCAGGCTAGACTGGGCCGGTTGTCGGGATGATGATAGGAGTGGGGCCGGTGGGTATCTTTTTTGGGTGTGCGATAGCGCTGGCATGGGTCTGGGTCGACATTGAACGCATTTGTTGTATTCCCTTTGAAGTAATTCATCTATAGCAATTATTGTACAATATTTTTGAGTTGGGTCGATTCAATCCGTGGGAGCTGTGCATAGGCATAGACTATAGCTACGATGTTAGGTTTGTTGATGCACATGCATATATGCATATACATATGCATACACACTGTTTGTGTAATCGAATTGAAGGAAATCAATATGCATAAATAAAAAATGCATATAATTAGCAATACATATTCAGGGCTGTATATTTAGGGCCAAATAGCGTATATCAACACATTCAGCTTGAATTGGCATAGTGAATCAAGGATTCCTATGGCGCATATCATCCACATACGGCCGATTCCTTGATCCAATTTTTCATATGACCTGGCTCCTTTTTAGCTATGCATAATCAAAGATTCCTACACAGGACTGTAACCTTCAGGCCTATGCACAGATGTTCACAATATATATAAAAAAATAATAGCCGTTTAGGTGAACCCAGCTGTAACACAACTCTTGTAAAATTCATGCTACACACAACCTACCACCCAGTTCATTTCACAGTCCGACAATCCACAAAATCCTATCTTACAGGAACCGGAAGCTGATGTTATCTCCATATTGCAATACAACTGAGAGGCCCTAGGGGTTTTAGCTCAACAAGTAACTGATATTAATAGAAACAACTACGACGACGCAACGAGCGCACTGCATTCTTATCGCACCAACTTTTCAAAAACCAAAACCACTACAAAACACTCTTATCAGCAGCGGCAACTCTGAAAACTCTCCAAAACATTCAGCAGATGCACACAACTCTCAGCTAAACTAGCTAGCTATGCATAGGAGCTAATTATGTCTGTCTTATGCAGCGCCGATCCTGACGATCGATACTCAAAAGGTAAAAATTACCCCTGTAGAGGGCTGGCCCAGCTCGTCTTTGTGTGCTGGCAACAGACCAGGGGCTCCAAACACATATATGTATATATATGCAGAGTATATATAGACAAGTACACTAACAGAACAATACAATTTCAAGTTCTCTCCAGACGAATTTAAATTCCACCCCACACACATTCCTCTGCCATACGCGAATAGTTGTGGTTGCCCATTTTGGAATGGGAAAAATAAATTCTGCGGTCTCCTACCACACCACACTGACATACACAAATTGAACACGTACTAAACCCTTATATTTTTCTTTTTTCTCACTCTTTTCCACGCTTCTTTCTTTCCCACCCCCACCTTCAATCTCCACCATCATCATTTAATGATGTCTTCTGCTACTGCGTCTGGAATTGACCGAGAGGACTCTTCGCTCCGACAGCGGGGTGCTTCTGCCAGGGACCAAAAGAGACAAGGAGGACCAGAATTGTATGATGAAAAGAACAAGACGTCCTCCAGCCAGACATCAAGTGTCTGGACTGATTTGGCAAAGTTTGAACGCGTTGCTGCGCCAATTCTGTTCACAGCTCTTGCCTTATTCACCAGACTGTATCAGATTGGAAAATCACACATTGTCGTGTGGGACGAGGCCCATTTTGGAAAATTCGGTTCCCATTATCTCAAACGAGAATATTATTTTGATGTACACCCACCTCTAGGTAAAATGCTCGTCGGCTTGTCAGGTTACATCGCTGGTTACAATGGTTCGTTTGGCTTTGATTCGGGTGCAGATTATCCTGAATACGTCGACTTCACAAAGATGCGTATCTTCAATGCATTATTCAATGTTGGATGCGTTCCGTTGGCCTACTTCACTGCCAAAAATCTCAGGCTATCCGTTCCTGCAGTCTGGCTGGTGACCTTGATGATGTTGCTGGAACACTCTTACATCACTCTTGGTAAGCTGATTCTCCTTGATTCCATGTTGGCCTTCTTCACCGTGTCCACCATGTTCTGTTTGTCCAAGTTCCACACGCTTCAGAGAAAGTCATTCAGTATCCAATGGTGGGCATGGTTATTCCTCACTGGGTTGTCTATTGGCTGTGTTACTTCAGTTAAGATGGTTGGGCTTTTCGTCACTGCAGTTGTCGGCCTCTACACTGTAGCTGATTTATGGATCAAATTCGGTGACACCAAGATGCCAATTAAAAAGTACATTCTCCACTGGATTGCAAGAATCATCGGTTTCATCATCGTGCCTATCCTCGTCTTCATGCTTTGTTTCAAAATTCACTTCATGGTTCTTAACCATTCCGGCCCTGGTGATGCTAACATGAGCTCTCTGTTTCAGGCTAATCTCATTGGATCTGAAGTTGGCGGTGGCCCGGCCGATTTGGCTTTTGGTTCTAGAGTGACTATTAAGAATCAAGGTCTTAATGGTGGACTTCTCCACTCTCATATTCAGACTTTCCCAGAAGGCTCTGAACAACAACAGGTGACCACGTATCATCACAAGGATGCTAACAATGACTGGGTTATTGAACACAAGAGGTATGATGAATTCTACAATGAGAAGGACCCAATCAGTTTTGTTGAAGATGGTGAAGCCATTAGACTTATGCATCCTTCGACTGGTAGAAACCTTCACTCCCACGCTATTGAAGCACCATTGACCAAATCCAAGTTTGAAGTTTCTTGTTATGGTAACATTTCAATTGGTGATGAAAAGGATAATTGGATTGTTGAGGTTGTCAATAACCCAGGCAGTGAAAATAAGACCAGAATTCATCCACTTTCTACTACTTTCAGGCTCAAGCATCCAGTTCTCGGTTGTTATCTCGCTGGTGAAGGAAACAACCTTCCACCATGGGGTTTCAGACAAGGTGAAGTCACTTGTGATCCAAAAGCGGCTCCACGTGATAAAAAGACTTGGTGGAACATTGAAAACCACGTCAATGACCGTCTTGATCCAGCTACTGACAGAAAGTTACCAAAGTCTTCGTTCTTGCAAGATTTCATTCAATTGAACTTTGCAATGATGGCCTCTAATAATGCTCTTTTGCCTGATCCTGATAAGCAAGATGACTTGGCTTCTCGCGCTTGGGAATGGCCAATTCTCCACGTTGGTTTGCGACTGTGTGGTTGGGGTGCCGATAATGTTCGGTATTTCCTTCTCGGACATCCAACTACCACTTGGTTGACTACTGCCGGAATTTTAGCTTTTGGTGTCACTTCATTTATTTACCTTTGCAGATGGCAACGTCAGTATAAGGACTTCGACTTATCTTCACTCGAACATTACGCTGTGGCTGGTTTGATCCCAGCTGCCGGCTGGTTCTTCCACTATTTGCCATTTGTTGTTATGGCTCGTGTTACCTATGTCCATCATTATCTTCCAGCGCTCTATTTTGCTGTCCTCACTTTTGCATTCCTTGTAGACCATACAACTACCAACTGGACCAACAAATATGTCACCACTGCGATCTACCTTGTTCTGTATGCTCTCACCATTGGTATCTTTATCTTATTTGCTCCAATTTCTTTTGGTATGACTGGTGAACCGTCTGACTATGCCTATCTTGACTGGTTCTCTACTTGGCGTATCTCATAGAGGTTGTATACTCTAGACTGAAAAGAAAAAAAAAAAAAAAGATACCCTTAATCGCCATACAAAGAATGACAGCAAAAAAAAAAAATCATTATAATAATATAACACAAGACTATTACATATATAGTGCAACATAATATATATGAAAGAAAGATTATCTTTTTTTTTTTTTTTCTTTTTCTTTTTATAGTATTTCGTTTCCACTATCCAATGGCATACAGGCTCTGTTCTTACAAACGTAGGCCCTCAGTTCATCTTGACCGTGACTGTTGTATAAGCCACCGAACACAGTGTCTGGTAACTCGCCGAAATAGTGTATCGACTCATCGTCAAGCTTGATGATCGTTGTATTAGGACGTAGTTTGGATTTCAAGTTTTCCATAATTTCCCGGAATTTGGACCCGTTCTTATCATCTTGTCCTGCGATGATGATAGTTTCCATACCATTCATTCTTGCAATTACAGCACCCAACATTGAGCAATAACCAAATGGTTGGGCAGTCAGGTCCCGTCCGTAGCAATTCAAAATCTCGATTGCTCGATCTTCACATTTCGCGCTGTCCAAGAAACCGGACATTCTGTAGAGGTTCATCGCAGAGACGCCATTTGGAGATGGTTCAGCAGAATCGAATCCAGTTTTAGGTCTGAAAACGAGATCAGTGGCATTTTCTTCTTCAACCGAAAAGAACCCACCGTTTTGTGCATCCCAGAATAGCCTGATTTGAGTGTCTTGAAGGTCTTTTGCCCATTTCAAATACTCAGTATTAAATGTAGCCTCATAAAGATCAAGAAGCCCAGTGATAAGATATGCATAGTCTTCATTCATGCCGTTTGTTGATGCACCTGCAATACGGTAAACTGACTTTGTTTTCGGATCATAGACGTTTTCTTTAAGATATTTGGCAGCCTTTTCAGCCGATTCCAAAGCCATATCATCTCCAAGAAGACTGTAAGCTCTTGAAAGCGCACTTATTGCGAGTCCGTTCCAGCAAGTTACAATCTTGTTGTCGACTTCTGGCGCGATTCTGTTTTCTTCACGGTACCGCCTTAGTTTGTATCTCGACTCTTCAACAGCCTCCTCAGCGACTTCAACAGATTTCCCGAATGCCGCTGCTACTTCCTCGATTGGAGTGTGGGCAGAGAGCACGTTCTTGAATTTGAATTCTTCTTGGATGTCAAATTCGCTATTTACATTGCCATATTCTTGGACGTTGAAGTACATGGCGGCCATATCGGCATCGATATTGTGTCCACCCAAGGCTTCAAAGAATTCTGGGTAAGTCCAAACATAATATGCACCCTCTGCATGGTGACCAGATGGATCGAAAGAGTCTGCATCTTGAGCCGAGTAAAAACCACCCTCTGGGTTAGCCAACGAACCGTTGGTCAGAAAAGTGGAGATATCCAAGGCATACTTCAATGCGAAGTCATTAGCATCTTTATCGTAGAGATAACAATCAATATAGGCGTTGAGAAGAATTGCTTGGTCATAAAGCATTTTTTCAAAATGGGGCAAGTTCCAGTCTTCAGTGACAGAGTATCTGGCAACCCCATTACCGATTTGGTCTTTAATTCCACCTTCCCCGATTTTCCTCAAGGTGAATGACGCCTTTTCAGCCAATGAATTCATATCACCGGCTTTATCTTCCACCTGCAAATAATTATGATATCGCAACATAAACGAAAGGTTATGTGCACATGGGAACTTTGGAGCATGAGAAAACCCTCCATTCACCGAATCAAAAGTAGAATTGAAGTGATCCTTTACATCAATCAACACCGCACGCGAGAAGTCTGCAGCTTCAGCTTCGCTCTGCGCAGCCACCAGCTCCCTCAATCTCTTCGCCACAGTGCCGGCAGATTTAATGCATTTTTCCCTATCGTTAGTCCAAACATCTTTAACACCTGCCAGGACATCTTCAAACTTTGCTCCTCTTCCTTCAACTTCTGGGCCAGACCAATAAGTACCACCAAAGAATGGCTCCAAAGTATCAGGAACTAGAAAGACATTTAAAGGCCATCCACCTTGACCAACTGTGGCTTGGAGATACATCATGTAGACTGCATCAACGTCAGGTCGTTCTTCCCGATCAACCTTGATGGGGATAAAGCTCTCATTCAAGATATCAGCAATCTTCCTGTTTGAGAACGATTCCTTGTTCATGACATGACACCAGTGACAGGTGTGATAGCCAATTGACAAGAAAACCGGCTTGCTCTCTTTTGAAGCCAATTTGAGTGTCTCGTCGTTCCATTCTCTCCACGCCACTGGATTGTCTGAATGGCTCCGCAAATACGGACTGGATGCGTTTTTCAATTGATTGGTCAACATTGAATTGAATCTAACAAACGTTCTTCCACATGACGATGATAGAGGGATGTTTAATTTGCTTCCCGCAAGACTTGCTCTCAACATAGCTGTGTGAGGAAAAAATAGATTCGGTTACCTAACACAATGAACTAGCTTTAAGAAAAAGGTTGTTATTTTTTTCCGGGGTAGCAAGAACAGTCCAATGATGACTTACGCGAAACAAGAGATCATCCCAACCAAAAAAAGAACAAAAATAATCAAGAAAATCGGGGTTTCAGCTACTAGAAAGCAATAATAACAATACATTAGAGACACATACCTTCTAATTGTTGCTATACAGAGTAAATTCTAACTGACGTATCATCACTAGCAACTGAGAATTGCGATTGACTCTTGGGCTTCCAGGACACACGCGAGACTCTGAGGTCTGGACCAATAACAGATGGAATCTGTTCAAGAGGATTGATCTGATCGTTTTCATCAATGGCAAAGATAGATAAGGCTCCGTTATCCAAGCCTACAATCAATTTCCCAGTTTCAACGTTCAAATCAACAGCGGTGATTGGTTGATCCAACTTAACCTGTGTCTTCATTTCCCAGCTTGAGTTGGCCGCATTCAGTCTCCACAGCTTCATGGTTTTATCTCTACCGGCAGTGATGAAGCCCAAGCTGTCAGGAAGCCAAGCGCAGTCCCAGATAATTCTACTATGTGCCTTAGGATCGTTGTACGACAATTTGTACTCTCTGGTCTCCGGATCACGTTCCCAGACGGCGTACGTACGATCTCTCGAGACAGTTAACAGATACTTGTCGTCAGGTGAAAACCTCAACCTGGTAATTGTGAGATTGTGGTACTTTAAGGGGTTGGGCAGTTGCTGCCAAGTGGATGTATCGAACAATCTCACAACCGCGTGGTTCTCAGTATTGGCCTTACAGCAGGTGGCAACAATCGAACGATCGTGAGACACGTCGACAGAAACAATTTCGTAACCGTGGCCATAAAGCTTGTCGACTTCTGGCCATAGGGTCAATCTCTGCAGATGGTCCTCTAAAGGAGGCGTAGTCAGCTTGGAAAGGATAGATATAGTTGATTCGTGTGCAGTGTTAGTTCCATCGTCTTCTTCTTCTTCGTCTTCTTCCCCTTCTTCATTCAATTTAACCCCTTCTTGTTCCTGTTTGTTCGATAGAGATAGTGCTGGAACCATGGCAGAGTCGGGCATTGATTCCTTATCAGCCTTTTTATCCCCACATACATTCTCTAATAAATAAGCGATGCCTTTGGGCTCGTCAAATACTCTCAAAATCTTCTCATCTCCGCCGCTGACGAATTTCTGTGAATTGATGCATTTAACCGCGATCATATCGTAGCCGTGAATTTGCGGGCGAGCAACTTCATGCCAGGACTTATCGTTCGTGTTCCATGGACCGAACAGTCTGGTGGTCTGATCTAAAGAAGTAGTCAAGAGATAGTCGCCATTGTCCTGCTCCCATGATAAATCGGTGACTTCCTTTGTATGGCCGGAGATGCCGAAGCGTGGCCACCACGAACCGTCCGCAGCGTCCTGCTTCCACAGTCTCCACGAGCCGGTCTTACCAATTGTGGCTACGTACTCGCATTCGCTGCCCAGCCACAATGCGTTCCAGAACCCACCGGAAGCACCAGTAGCTGTGCTTGCGCCTTTGATGCTAACATCTCCAAGCCTCGTCAAGCACACCCAGACGCCGGATTGTTCGTCAGGGTGCCAGATCATCGCCGAGGTGTCAGCGGACGAGGACAGCAACTGCAGCTTGGTGGGATGCCACTGAGCGGAGAAGATCCAGTCGTCGTGGCCCATGATCAGGGCCTCGAATGTGACATTGTAATTGTTTTGGTCGATGTAATACACTTTGTTGGTTAATTGGTTGATGGGATCGCTTTCGACAGCGGTTCTGCCAGCAATGGTCTCAGTGCTGCCCTTATGAAGCCTCCACAGTCTGATGTACTTATCCTGCGACGCGCTGGCAAGCAATATGTCGCTACTATCGTCATGAGCCGCAATTTGACGGAATTGCAAAACTCTCACCCAGTTTTCATGGCCTTCCAATCTCACATCCATGTTAAACGGGCCCTCCAGGGAGCCTGTGAAAATAAAGATGTGGTTTAAGGTCCCTCCCGCGGCCACTGCAATAGCGCCCGTGGAGAGCTTCTGGATCGAGAGACAGAGGGCATAGAATCTCACGTCAATTGTTTTTGTATCGATAACTTTGAGGGTGGAGAATTGGGTAAAAACAATAGTTCCGTCAGCAGCGCCGGTTACGATCAGATCCGAGGCTTCATCAACTGCCAGCGACGTAATTGACTTTGTGTGTGCTGTCAGAGTGTTGGAACATGTGTATCCTCCTCCGTCAGCTGCCTTGATCCAGATCTTGACGGTCGCATCAGAGGACCCAGACACAATGACTCCGGGTCGATAAAACTTGACAGCAGTTACAATCTTTTCATGTCCCTTCAGCGTGCGATGAACCCCGTTATTCTGACTCGGGTCCCACAATGCAATCGTTCGGCCCGCGCCGTAGGCCAGCAGGTTCTCCTCTTGACACCAGTCCGATGCGTGGGGCTGTCGATTCGCGCCCACCGATATGAAATCGAGCTCAGCAGTCATCCTCTCGAGGGCTATATTCTGTGTATGGTATAGTATTGTATTGTGTGTGGAGGACCTTTCTGTGAAAATTTCAATTAACAAAAAAAAATAATGAATACGGCTGAAGTTACTGGCGCGTAAAATCGATGCGCGTATAATATAACAGAAAAGGAGACACTATTTAGCCAGTAAAGTTAATACATTTTTTGTTGTTGTTTTCGTTTTACAAACTATATATTCATATACAGTCACGGAGTCAGCTCGTTGGCTCTTTATTTGTCAGTGACACAACCGGAACTGGCATCAGAAACAAGCTTGGAGTACTTGTACAGGGTGCCTCTGTTGTATCTGAATGGAGGAGCCTTCCATTGAGCCTTTCTCTTTTCCAAGACGGAATCTTCAACCAACAGGTCAATGACGCTCTTCTCAGCGTCAATGATGATCTCATCACCATCCTCAACCAATGCAATTGGACCACCTTGTTGAGCCTCTGGGACAATGTGACCGATCAAGAAGCCGTGAGAGCCACCGCTGAATCTGCCGTCAGTGAGCAGAGCAACGTCCTTACCGAGACCATATCCCATAAGCGCACTGGATGGCTTGAGCATTTCCGGCATACCGGGACCACCCTTTGGACCTTCGTATCTGATAATCACCACCGTCTTCTCGCCCTTCTTGATCTCCCCATTCTCCAATGCAGTGATAAAGGCGTCTTCCTCGTCAAACACTCTAGCCTTACCCTTGAAGTAAGTGCCCTCCTTGCCGGTGATCTTACCGACAGCGCCGCCAGGTGCAAGGGATCCTCTCAAGATCTGCAAGTGCCCGCTTGGCTTGAGAGGCTTGGACAATGGAGCAAAGATCTCCTGGTCCTTTGGAAGGTCTGGGTACTCGCCCACGGTATCCTTGAGAGTCTTGCCCATCACAGTCATGGTGGAGCCGTCGATGATGCCTTCGGAAATGAGCCACTTGACCACAGACGGCGTACCACCGTACTTGTGTAGGTCGGCCATGACGAACTTTCCGGAAGGCTTGAAGTCCGCCAGCAATGGTGTGTTGTCGGAGATTCTCTGGAAGTCGTCAATGGTGAGATCGACACCGCAGGAGTGGGCAATGGCGATCAAATGCAAAACTGCGTTGGTGGATCCACCGGTGATGATGATATACGAAATGGCGTTTTCAAATGCCTTCTTGGTCATGATTTCCTTTGGCTTGAGGTCGATAGCCAACAGATTCTCCATCACCTTGGCAATGTCGACACATTCCTGGAACTTCTCTGGGGACGTTGCGAGGAAAGAGGACGATCCTGGCAAGGTCATACCCATGACTTCGGCAGCCGAAGCCATTGTGTTGGCCGTGTACATACCACCGCAGGCCCCAGAGCCCGGACAAGCGTGACGGATGATGTCCGCACGGTCAGTTTCTTCAATTTGGCCAGAAATGTACTGTCCGTACGCCTGGAAGGCCGAGACCAGGTCAATGTCCTCGTCCTTGGTGGCAGCACAATGGCCCGGCCTGATCGTGCCCCCGTAGAGCATGATGGACGGACGGTTGATTCTGGCCATGGCCATCAGCACACCGGGCATGTTCTTGTCGCAGCCTGGAATTGAGATGTTGGCGTCGTAATGCTGGCCCATCGTCAGCGACTCGACCGAGTCCGCAATGATCTCTCGGGATTGCAGCGAGTATCGCATGCCCTTGGTTCCCATGGAGATACCGTCGGACACACCAATGGTGTTGAATTGCATGGCCTTCATGGACGGCAGCTGATCAATCGCCTTGGCGACCCGGAAATTGAGGTCCAACAGGTGATTGTTGCAGGGGTTCCCCGTCCACCACACACTGGCCACACCCACCTGGGCCTTGTTCAGGTCCTCAGTCTCAAAGCCGGTCGCATACAGCATGGCCTGCGATGCTCCCTGGGACTTGGGCTGCGTGATCAGCTTGGAGTACCGGTTGTACTCCTTGTTCAGACATGTCTTGGTCGAAAAGCCTCGCACATTGCAAGGCGCCTTGAAAGATCGCATCATCTTGGTGTCGAATTGATTTGATATCCGGCGAATGCTTTTCCTTTATTTTAGTGCTGCAGTGCTGAAAAATATATATGACTCAGGAGTGTGGGCTCCTTTATCGGCCCGATCCAGGTGCAAAGCCAAATTACCCGTTCTCTGATTTGTCAGTTGAAAAAAACGGCCCTCCGTGAAAAATTTCACTACCTCGCATCCTCCTCCCCCACCATTAATACCACCACTACTATGTAGTTCTGCAGACCGCTGGCATTATCTCTGCGAGATTTGTTGACGTGATGAGACCTTCTTTATTCAAAAAATTATCAACTAGAAGCTGTTTCCGACCACACGCTGGAGATTGGATACTCTCTGATTCACGTCTCGCAGGGATAGTGCCAATGTTCTCTTCCCAAGTCCCCCGAAGGCTGTAGTCTACTTTGTGCCCTCGGGTCAACCCGTTTCTTTTCTAGGAACAAAGCCGAAAAACTCCCGTTTTACCAAAGACGACAGTAGCTACTAAAAAAACTAGTACTCCCACAGTCGAAGTCACGTGATCCTAAAAGAAAGCTATATATATACAAGTTGCGGACGGCGCAAGCGCCGCCGCTTTATTTTGTTTTGAATGATATATCGAGCATGTAATTAGTTAAATGGCAATTTAATAAAGAATTTATTAGATTTGTTATGATTAATTTTTATTAATTGTTCTAAGGGTTAACGTTAATTTTAAAAATTTAAAGTTTTGAATTCAAAAAGTTAACGTTGGA
>JAJLUR010000197.1:0-19209 GCA_030674225.1 Blastobotrys terrestris | reverse complement strand
TTGTTATCCCGGTCGATGAGAGGCCCCCGGATTGTAGTCAATTCTTCGTGAGGTCTCTCCTCTATAACAATATCATCGCCTGATTGTGTATGCAAATCAATTGAAGTTGTTGGTGCTGCAACAACAAATCGGACGCCATGAGCCTTAGCCAGGGTGGACAACTGGTAAGTTCCAATCTTATTCGCTGTATCACCATTAGCAACAACTCTGTCAGCACCAACCACAACCAACTTGATATCTGGATTAGCGCGCAGTAAAGCTCCTGCCATAGAATCGGTAACCAATGTGGCCGGGATCTGTTCGTAAACTAGTTCGTAAGCAGTCAATCGGGCCCCCTGGTTGTAAGGACGGGTTTCTAAACAATATGCATGGTTCAAAACTCCCTGTTCGTGAAGAGATCGTATAATTCCCAAAGCAGTTCCATAGCCAGCTGTAGCCAAAGAGCCAGTGTTGCAGATAGTCAAAACAGAGAACTTTTCAGTCTTGGGACCCAGTTCCTTACAAATCCATTCGCTTCCATGTTTTCCAATGTTTTTATTGTCTTTGATATCATTCTCTAGCATCTTCTCAGCATATTCGACTATTTTTTGAACCAATGCTTCAGGGTCGTCACACGGTTCAGATTCACGGACGATTTTTTTCAGGGCATTACAGGCCGTAGATAGGTTTACAGCAGTAGGCCTGGAAGACACTAAATGTTCCAAGCGAGTGAGGATATTCAACGAAACATCCTCAGTGGTTTTACCAAAGTGTGGCCGGGTCTCTTCGGATGCAACTTCAACTGCGAGACCTAAAACTGCTACAATGGCTATGGCAGGAGCTCCTCGAACGACCATATTCTTGATAGCCCAGTAGGCATCATCAGCGGAGTTGATCAAGATATATCTGGTTTCATGAGGGAGGACGAGCTGATCAAGGATTTGGAGCGTTTTGCTTTCCTTGAAATATTTAATGGCCTGTAATGTGGGCATTATTGAATCGTAGGTGGTGATAGGTCGGGAATCATACCAAATTGCTTTTTATTCACAACAAGGGAGGTGTCTGGTACACTACCTACCAATTTTTTTTTTTTTGTGGTGTGATGGTCCTTTCCGAGTAAGAACCCGTTCTGAGGGGAGTTCTGAGCCCCGGGATTCTTAACTCAGCGGGCGCAATCGACTATTGGTTTCGCTGATGAGATTCATACGCGTATATAGCAGTTAGGAGACTCCGCGGCTAGTGATGACTGGTTTGTTGTGAAAAATGACCTAGATCAGGTCTGTGGGCGGCATCACTCACTTGCATGGTGAATTCATATTGGTTTCAATGGCCGTAAATCGTTGGACCCTGTTACTGACTTGTGTAAACGTCTCTAGTAAATAAGTTATAGGTGAGTTGGAATCGTGATGAATAGCAAACGTTGTAACTGAATAGAAAGATCTCGGACCATATCTGCGTTCCTGTACGTATACATAGTCTTACGGCTTTTAAAGCTGTGCAGCCCATCCGTTGACAACGATCCCAAAACCAAACTACTAAAATAGATTCGAATCTCAGGTATGCTTCAGATGTCCGGGATATGCTCAATTTCAACTATCAATGCCATCCTACTGATTATAGATTTTTTATCGATTCAAATTGCCTAATGCCCGACGAGCAAACCTACACACAAATCTATTGGTACTATTTTACGTAGCTATACACGCTCTAGCAGTTCGTGACGCTATACGCACATCTATAGACATACATGTGCGGTCCTTTAAAAACTATGGCCTCTTTCACCTTAGAAAGTCAGAACCCGCTGATCATCGTACAACGTTCGACGATCATGGCTGAGCTGCCTTCCAGCCATTCTCTCCCAGAGACTGGATGTCATGTCCATCAGTACAGAAGTTTGACAATCTACATCTCATCGTTCAATTTCGTCCAAGAAAAATCACTAATTCGCTTGGTTCTAACATGAAATAAAAGTGAAGCGCTCTAAAACATCCAACTGCTCCCGGAAAGTCGGTAAAAGTCGGGAAGAGTCAAACTTCACACCAACAAAAAAAAAAAAAAAAAAGCCAAAGTTTGGTTTAACGACAGCGAAGAGGATATATCTTCATATTATTATGGGAATAGATGAAGATACGTCGAATGTCGAGGTTCCCTTATCAACCCCTCCATCGCCACATCAAGTGAACACCTCAGCTTCTTCGTCAAAGCCAAAATTACCATGGTCTGTGATCACTCCAGCATCTTTCATTGACACATTGTCAATCTTGGTGATATTTTCGATATTTCCGTCGGGTATAATGCTCATAGTACACGGGGTATTCATGTCCTTTCGATCCGGGTATGGTGGTCACAATGACATATCCTTCAAATCATCGGTCTTGGTCACCATCTTTGCATTCACTTCGTTATATTTAACCCCAATATTCAGGAATGTGGTATTGGTATTTGCTCATGCAATTGTAGCTGCATATTTGGGTGGCGGCAATAGAGTGATAACAAATGCGACCTACGCGACCTTGTTATTGGAAACTGCCACTACCGTATGGAATTCGCTAAACTACTTACTATATCCAGAGAATATTCCATTAATAGACGATCCATTGGATACGTCAACGGCGGATTCCTTCAGTCAACCTACTTTTAACACATTCACTTCGGGAATCGCTCTGATTCCCAATACTATTAATTCCTTACGACTTGTTAATTGGCGATACGAATTGCCTGCTGTGATATTTCAAATTGCTGCTGTTTATGTTATTGGTTTGGGATTGTTGCCTTTTCTGAGAAAGGTCTTCCCAGACAAGATTTCTTCTTCCACTATTAATACTAACGAATCTTCTACGACTAGTACTGAATTCAACCTGGTTCCAGAATTTAGTCACACCAGTACCGTCATCTCTTTGACCGACAATGAAATGGTTGACGAAGACGTTCACCATTCTTCGTCTGCTTCCTTTGGAATGCTATACACTGCACCTGTTTCTTCTAGAAAGAACAAACGGCTAACTACAGTTCGGGCTAACCAACCCCTTTGGTCGACATTGGCTGGGTCAATTGTGCTGGCTGCTCGTCAAGAGAGTCTGAACCAATCAGCTCTTGATCTTGAACATGAGAATTCGGCTCAAAATAGAGGTCGATGCTATGTCAAATTCGTGGGTGAAAACGTAATCACGTTTCAAATGATTCAGTTTAACCCTACAGTCACATTTTTAGCACGAGTCAATGGAATTCAATGGCCTCAAGTCTCCAAACAGCAATACGAAAATGATGATATACTTATAGTCTATGGTCTGACCCCATTCACACAATATGAGGTAGAAATCGTTTCCGATGAAAAAACAAGTTGTCTCAAGACGAACATATGCACTGCTGTCAAATCAAATATTACTAACAACAATTCGGGCCCTACGAGACCGCTCTCCCCAGTCACCACACTTTTAGATACCTTGACGACGACTCAAATGAATCTTTCAGAAGAAAAATCCCGGCTTAAGCGGCTTCGTAAAGAGCACACTAAAAGGCTCACGGCCCTTCGCTCAGAAATCGACTCCATTAGGGTCAAAGTAGATTCTGCAGATAAAGGTGACGAACGCAACAGACGTAAAGTCCTTTCTCTTCGTGAGTCAGTTCGCCAGTTTGAAGAGGAAATCGAACACCTTACGAAGGCGACTGAAGACCTCATTCACCGCCAGACTGAAGTAGATGCTGCGTTCTGCGAACAAGAAAGAAGGCATCGTGATGAGATGGAATCTTTAGATGAAAAGAAGGTCGAACAATCCACGGCTCAAAACCTAATTTCCAAACAAATTGCGGGCTTAGATGCTGAGTTGTCTTCTCTCATTACAAAAAAGGACAAACTGGAAGCGAAAAGAGATCGTATCAAGAGCGATATGGAAAAGCTAGACGAGAGCTATCAAACTCAAGTCTCCAAAGAAGTAAAGGCTCGTAGCGACGAACGTCAGAAGAAACTGGAACGTCGGCAAAAGATACACGAAGAGTTTTCTACATCAATAACTAAAATGGAGAATTCCATTGAGGAGACAAAGAGAAAGACTGCAAACATATGGACTTCTCTTCAGCAGCATTTAGCCACTACCTTTTAAGGTCCCAAAATAACGTAGTAAGTATATATTTATCTAAGAGCCCTCTGACTGTTCAGGCACAACAACATTTCTTTATTGGCCATTTCAAGTTAAGACTATGCATATGCAAATATATGAGTATGATTCCCTCACCACTGCCTCATCACATTAAATAATCAGCATATATACAAGATCATACCACATCATCACGGATTTCTCTTCCGAGGACATGAAAAGTTCTATTCTGGTACAAAAGGTTCTCGGTACCTTCTTCGTTATTCTCAACATTGTACACCTTCGCAACCCAAATTTCATGATCCTGGGTGCGGAATACTTGTTCTTTCTCACAGAACAAAATAGCAGCCGAATGATTAATAACCGGTATGTTTCCATGGTTGTGTCCAGTGAAATCTATCTCATCTCTAAACATTTCAAAGGGATTTACATGCCTCCCATATCCTCCCGCAAATGCCTTACACAATCGAACCGACTCTGATGATCCTGTCAATACATTGATGGCAAAGAAATTAGCTTGGTGAAGCACCTCAGATGTTCGGGACGGTACTTGGATGTTAAATGAAACCAGTGGATGTGGTGCTATAGACAAACTTGTCACAGAACTAACTGTTAGTCCTCGAGGTTCCGAGCCACTCATTGTAGTTATAACGTTTGCTGGAGCAGCAACCCCGCTCATGGCTTGTTTATATTGGCCACATAACGTTGCCTGGTACCTTTTAATAAGCCCTACATTGGTTGTCCGATGTCTCCATCTCGTTATAAATGCATTCATTGGATTCTTTTTTTTTTTTTTCTTCAGCTCTGATTCTCCTTCGATTCGAGTGTGCGGCAACAGAAAATTACTTGGTTCCGTTGATTATGTAATGGTATTGATAAAACAACTATTGTATTTACTCCAACCACCAGTGTGTACTGCGACTCAAATGTAGCTAGTACCGTCAACGGCAGAAAGGCGTTTCCTGATGTAATAGAAACTTAGTTTAGTATTGCAATAGATATTTCTACCTTCTATTTTGAAGAGTTATTGCATACAATAAAACATCAGAAATGATCCGGAGAAGCTCCAAGAAAATACTCCAGCCGCACCAAATCAGCCACCCATTTTTTGATATATATATATTAGGACATAGGACATGTACTCCCAGATCCAATTTATCCCATCGTCACAACGCTTAATGAAATTGGCACCCAAGAAATCAATCCTCCGGGGTGCTATCGACATCATTTGCGGTAAACCTTCCGGTCCAACAAGATCTACGACTCCCCGGGTGATGAAGAAAAAATATATCCCAGAATCCCCGGATACTCTCGTCAAATCAGTATTAATTACTCACTTTGAAAGATGGGCCAGCAGACCCGATCGATACCCTAAAATAAATATCGGAAAGCAGAACTCGGTCATTCAAGACCTTGATAAGAATATCTTTGCAAAAATACTTGCGTCTGGTACTAGAATGGATGTAGTTACAAGGTCAATACTCCCATCTGATTTAATGGTCAAATTGGGCCTGGTCAAACAAAACGAAGGGGAACAGCCTATATTAACACCATTATTAGAATCTTTCAAGCTTCCTCTAGGGGCAAAGGCTTATGTCAGCCCTTCTCAGCATGCCATTGAACGAATGGCTTCCAAGTGGAAGTCGGCCCTAGCTATGATGACGACTTCGCGGAAAGTGCTTTCTCCTGAAGTGGGATTGAACTATCATCACGTCCAAATGTGGCAACCTAACGCGATTGAATTTCTTAAAAAGGCTTTGTTTACCAATATTCAAAACAACTTTAACAAGATCAGACCGACATCGCCAACAGATCCATATTGTTATTTGTTGTCTTTTTCAGACTCGGCGGAAACTCCAGTGGAATTGAGCCCTGAATCTAATGTCGTGGCCAAGTTCAACATCAATTTGTTAATTGGGAAAGAAAATTCTCTAAAATTACACCCAAATCCTGCTACGGAGCCTTCCATCTATCTTTCACTTTCCGGAAATATTCACAACATGAACTTAATCCAGCTGTTGTGGAAATGCAACATTTATTATAATCTCAAGTCTTAAAAAGCCAATTCCGTCACGATTGTTTCAGTCTGAGCGGCAACCCGTAGACAACAGGTGCGGCACCATTCAGGTATTTAAGAGTGCATTCGTTGCGACATTCAGAAACACAACTTGCAATATCTTTCCCGCCTTCTTCTTCTAACACTCCCCACTTGCTGAAAACCCCAACGCTGAATTTGTCGATATCTTTATCAGTAACATCCCACATATTAGCCACTAGCATTGGACATCCTGCAATCATGTAACTGACCGGAGTCCCCCATGAGTCGTAGTCTCCAGCTTGTTCCAACGCTCCAGAGCTACATCCAAGCAGTAGTGTTGGACAGCACTTTCCGAGGCTTTTAATTTTAGACGATCGTATATACTGTTCTCCTCCACCGTGGCCAACGTAGACAAATGCATTCCTTTCCTTCAGTACCGTAGCAAGTTGTTCTTCGTTAGGGGCTTCTCCCACACTACCTTCCCACCATTCTAGATTTGAAAACATACTTTCGAACCTTTCTTGGGTTTTCATCAAGTCCCGACCCGGGTTTAATATGTAATAAAAGTTTTCGGCTGAAATGTTAAACGACTCGTTTGCTTGTAATAGATCCTTTAATAAGTTCAGCGAAGGAATTCTAGTCACTGGCCGGCTTCTTAACAGTGGAATTGATTCCCAGGGGAAATTCTGGCATTTCTTGTCCAGCACCAACACTGTATGTTCATGTTTCCTTGACTCATTTCGTGAATGATGATAACCTTTCAGGCTTTCTTCAACCTCTACCACCACTTGATCCATGTCGATCTCATCGTATGCATTTTGTTCCCCGTGAAATTGTAGGATATCAAGAACAAAGTATATCATGTCTTCCAGCAACCCAGGATCTGATAAAGTGTCTGGGTGCCCTATCCCTAACAATAATTCAAAAACTCGTGTGTGAATATCAACCCTTTTCCCACGGCGCTTACGTCTAGATGGCAAATGTTTGTCAAGTGTGCCAATGAACGATTGCTTAAATTTTTCAAGCTCTTCTTCTTGGGGAACAACACGCTCAAATATTCCTCTAAAGCCTCCTAACCAGCAGTATTCAACGTCATGCAATAAAGATTCTAGCTGCTTGTCTAAGTCATGTCGTTCATCCCACCATTGCTTTCTCTTCTCCTTTGTATCAATTTTGCAGGTCCTACTACTATGAGCTGAGGCGTTGCTGGATTCTATTATTTGGTTTAATAGGTCCAAACCGTCCTCAAAAGAAAACGAGCTTTCATCTGCATCTCGACTTGAATGTCTATTTAGGGGTAAGCTCAGCATAAAGGGAGATCGTTGATTTTCAAACCTTGATATCATCAAATTTCCGGTATCCTTGCAAACATTAATTGACACTACCAGCCAATTTTCCGGTATTTCTCTCAAAAACTCGTTCTCGAAATTCAAGCTCGAATCTGGAACCGGGCTGTTCTCATCCACCTTTGGCCAAAACGTGTATGAAGAGTAGTTGTTAGCTTGATTCAATGCCTTTCGATTTAGTTGACTGGTATACCCTTTAGAAACTTCACTTAAAGAAAAATTCAAATCTGACGCCAAAACTTCTTGGGCCCGGCAAACAGCATGCAACAACACTGTAATGTTGCTTAATAGGTTTGAAACGTCGGCAATTTCTATACTTGAGCATACTGACATGATTTTGGCTCGATTCTTGGTGATATTTTCCCTGGCATCAATAAGCCAAGTCACAGCCTCACTGTATGAAGAAGTTTTGCTAGTCCTTGTTCTTTTTAAATTTGACAAATCGGCTGACGGCACTGACAGTGCTGAATCCTGGATGACTCCATAGACGGGATCGGTCATGAGTAGTTTCTTTGCCTTAAGATAACTGTTCCTGGCTTTTGAAGCCGAAAACAGCACTCCTTCTCTGGTTTCATCAGATAAATATTTCTTAGACTTCGTCTCTAAAATTTCGATCGCTCCATCAACTGCATCCTGTAGACCTAAACTGTACATTTGGCTTCGCAAAAGGTTATTATGTACCGACTCGAGCCCTCTAGTGTCGGTAGTGTCAGAGTTCGGCTTTCTTATAGATCTGGGGTTAACTCTGAGTCGTTGGAAATTATTTGCCAGCTCTGTAACATCGGATTTTTCGGCTCTTGATATTAACTGGGTAAACACTTGTTCAGAGACATCGTAGTAAACATTTTCCTCTGAATACATGCACTGCCGCTGTAGATATAACGCCAGTGAATGCACCAATTGTAGAAAATTAACATCTTTATAATTAATGCCCTCCATTAGACCTTCACATTTTTGCAATATATCTTGAGCATAGTCCAAGTTATTCATCCGAACATTGATTTCACCTTCCAAGCTCAAAATTGTTGCCAAGCGCAAGCTACAGTTTGATGACTCTGCAAGCTTAGAAGCTTCATTGATATAATATTTTGCTTCTTTCACAATTCCCATTCCTTCAAAAGTCTTTGCAGTCTGTACAAGTGCATCAATTAATAAAGATATAACTTGCCAAGTATTGGTAACTGGATGACTACCCGACGTATACTTCTTCAGGAATCCCTGTAACAACCTTACTACCCGTTGTGAGTTTACTACACCAACGTCACCTTTACCTTCGAGAGTGTTAAGTTTCGCAAATGCAAGAGTAGCATGAGAAAAAACAACGACACGGTTTTGAAAATGGTCCAATGATTCTCCTGATATCCTTCCGCTGTATACGGGTTCCGCCAGTGTTTGTGACTGCTGAATGAATTCATTCAAAGAGTTGATACCTTCCTTTGCAGTATCGAAATTGTGACTGCTAATATGAGCATTAGCTTCTAATACCATTACATTGGCTTTTACCAGATCATCAACTTCTTCAAATTTCTTAGCAGAGCGCACTTCCTTTAGACTTGCACCAGTGTAACCAAGGCATAAAAATGAATGCGCTAGTTGAATATGGTATGTCGCTTTTGCTTCGGTCTTTGTAATAACTGACTTCAAAAGCTTCACACGTAACTCATGAGCCCCTTGAAGCTCCAGAAATGTTAAAAGATGCTCTATCTTTATCAGGATGGCGTCAAGATCTTCCGTTTCGTCCAGCTTTTCGGAATTTAAACAAGAAATAAATTTTAAAACTGATTTCTCGAGACATGAGAATAACCCTCTGTCTGGTTGGCAATTTGTAGCTGCCATAATGTACAATATCGATGCTTCAACCAAGGGAGCCGTGTGTTCAAGACGACTGTCTTGTCCATATTCGGCATTCTTTTCCAATACGTGGTCAGCAATAGATAATACCTCCCGGTCCATTTCGCCAGTAACGCTGTGATATGAAATACCTATCCGCAGAGTCCGAAGTGGAAATTGCTCCCATGGCAACACCTCTAATGCTCTATCTAGAAGTTCTTTTGCCAACTGGGTTTTATAAATATTCGACGATTTTCCAATAACAGTCAATACCATCTCTATAATTGTACCTTCTAATACGCTCTCTCCCTCGAACTCAAACTCAATCTCAATCTCAGGATTATCCAACATCGCTCTAGCCATTATATTAACCAGTTTGAATGCCGAATTCAACTCTAAAATCATTGTGATAGGCGTTGACTTCAAAAGTTCAGCTATGTTGTTCCGTTCAAATATGACGTATAAAGCACGTGTAGCTGTTGAGACTGTCATCTTTGGTTCTTTGTTCCCTAGAAACCCCAACGCCACTCTTTCAGCTTTCATAAGTATATGTGATTTTTCAGAAAACTCCCTTCGATAGTCGATCTCCATGTTCAGAGAAAGTTCCCAAAATGGGAGAAACTCGCTATTGTCGTCGTTAATACCACGGACTCTCTCACCAAAGTTAAGTAAGGAGTTGGAAATGTGGAACAAAACATCATAGGTTTTGAACTCTTCAAAGATGGCAATAAACTTTGTGTATATCTTTTGAACGTCGGGCAATCTCACTGAGGATAGCTTATTTGTCTTGTCCTTGGTAAAACAGAGAAAAAGATCCAACATCTTTGCGCAGGCTTGATTCGACTTTAATTGTCCTACATTATCGGACAAGAATTGGACTATCGTTTTAACTCTATCCAGTTGTAACGTTCCAATGGATTGTTCAAATATTAGGTATAATGCTCTGTTGAATTTAGGGGTATCGATATGAGAGTAGAAGCCGCCAGAGATTAATAGTTTATGCAAATCATCGGTGGTTATTTCAGGAATCAGCATCTCTATGAGTTCTTCGCCCTGTTCAGTTTTTTTTCTTTCTAGCTTAAATTGTTGGTCGTTGCTGGTAAACTTTTGTATCACGCTTTCGTTGCCGTGCTCCCTGGAGATAGTTTTCATTCTCGAAATAAGCTTTTGATAACTTTCAACAGTTTGACAGATAGATGCATGCTTTAGGCCCACTTTCCATACTTCGTCGCCAAATTCCTCTACAGCGTCCATTGGGCTCAATATACCTCGTTTAATAATTGATTCAAAGGAGGAATATAGCAAGTCCAAGTATCGTTCCTCAGCGGTTGGAAAAATTGCTAGTGCACATGCTCTCATATGAAGGGCTGTTTTCAGTGATGCGGTGTTTGATAGTGCCAAAACCAGTCGCCCAATTAGCGTAACTTTTTGTAGCTGTATTTCATCTGGATAGAACTCGCACCATTTTATAGGGTTAGCTGTATCGTCATTTAAGCAGCTTACAATTGACTAGAAAATTAGTTAGAAACAAACATGTCGAAGGCTCTTCCTTTGACTCACCATATTAGAAATGGGCTTGAAAGCCTTTTGTGCACACTTCTGAGAACATTTTAGCAGAAGAATTTGGCTGTTTACAACGATGTTGACCAGGTTCCCCGGTGGTGATTTAAACGGTTTTAGAAATAACAAGCTCTCATGTTGGACGTCGTTGGATTTTTTGATTCTAGTGGGTAGATGCTTATATAACTCCAACAGTTCAATTAACGATTCATCGACCTAAATGAAAATATTAGCTACTGAAGAAGTTCAGTCTGGGGGGAGGGGGTTGTGTGTCCTTACCATTGAGAGATCGAGAAGCTTTAATATGAAAGATATGTGTTGTTTCCCAACGTCATATGTCTTGTCTGATTTGTACAGAATGCCAATCGCAGTCGAACACGCTTCGTATACATGTTTCTTTGCTTTGACCTGGGGTTTAGTTTTAAATGCATCGAGAGCTTGGAAGGACATTTCGATAATCTTTTTACAAAGTTCTGGGCGAGAGGGACTTTGATCATCTTTCTTGATGTTAGTTCGTGTAGTAGCTTGATCTCCTAATGGCTTTGATCTCAGTCTTGTTTGTCGACTTGCGGTCGACTCTGGGGTCTGAAGGTTTTTTTTTATCCGTGACAGCTTTTCTAGGTTTAGATTTTCAAAATCGTGTAGTAGGGCCTCCATGTTTTTCTGGGTTTGGTCAATTTTTTGTCGTGTCTAATATTTGTATTATTCAGCGTTCTTTCTCAGGTGTCAGTATTTTGATAGTTTGTTGATGCTTGTACGAATTAGGAAGGCCTTTGCTGTGCGGCGGGAGTAAAGTCACGTGAGAGATATGGTTTAATTTATAATTTAGTTAAGTTGCATGCATACTTTATTTCATTGTTAACGTTATTTCTGGACTTAAAACAGCCTTACACATCAATTTATGGAGCAGTTATAAAATCGCCGCTGGCCGTGTATAAGCTGAATTCTATGTACAATATCGAACGGAGTGCTGACTGGAGTATCCAATGTGTTGCACTATTGGCAATCTGCAAACCAGATGACGTATACTATGTGACAAGCGGGTCTGCATTGTATATAGGAAAGTGAGTTCTAGTTGCAACTTGATAATTTTTCTCTGCCTTGATATGGGGAGAGTGCAAACCCGTTTTTTGGACAGCGTGACGCGCTGAAGGTCACGTGGTTGTACTACATGCGCTTTTTTTTTTTTTTTTTCTTTTTTTTTTTGCAGTAGATTGACGTGGTAAATTCCCGGGAACTATGCACTAGGAGGATTTTGCATTATTTCAAGTCAGAATGAGCCCAGTATACTACTTAGCTGTTTGCGTGGCGATCATATAAGGCAGTGGTTTGACTGGCTTTGATCGTGCCGTGTAAGCGTTAAAGTCAGAATAATCAAATGTTGAACCTACGTGACGGAGCGCTATAACACGAGATCACAGATGAAACATAAATACTACGATATTCATTATGAATTGGACTCTAACTGGATTCTACTTCAAGTTCTCCAGTTTTCACCAATTTTTTTCCGCCTGGTGGATAACGGATTAACGATAAAGCCGTTTCTCGGGAAGTATGTTTTCATGAACCTTTCACTTACTACCGGGACCGTTGAACGAAAACAAGGGCAGGTTTTTGGTTAATAATGGAATAACTGGTCCTCTTCTCGTTCTAAGCTTCTATTGGTCAGTTCGTTTTTGCTTCCCGAAACGGTGAAAAGCCCTAACCTCAGAAAAAAAAGTCAGAAACCCTTGCCCTAATCTACACCCAAATTTTTTTTTTTTTTTTTTTTTTTTTTGAAACTTTTTTGTAACCGGTTTTTATAACAAACACAAATATGGGTACGCAAAAGAAGGAAAAGAATAGGAGAATTAGGGAAGGAACCACTAAGGATGGCAACCTTCGGGTCAAAGGTGAAAACTTCTATCGGGATGCGAATAAGGTGAAAAAGTTGGGCATGTATAAGGAAGGCAGAGCTCAAAGAAACAGCAAAGGTGATATTGTTAAAGCAGCCTCCTTTCAATCGACAGAGATTCCGGATGCGAGGATTGATCCGAATAGACGATGGTTCGGGAACACAAGAGTTATTGCTCAAGATGCATTAAATCATTTCCGCGAGGCTATGGGTGGTAAATCCAAAGATTCATATCAGTTTATTTTAAAACAAAATAAATTGCCAATGTCACTTTTGGAAGAGCCAAGCAAACAAGCTACGTCTAATATTGTTGATACCGAGCCATTCGATCAAACTTTTGGACCTAAGGCCCAGCGTAAGAAGCCAAGAATGGCAGTTAACTCGCTAACTGATCTAGCGGAAACTGCTGGGGAAGATGTTGAAAAATATGAAGAGAAACTGCAGCACGAGGCTGAAATGAGAGGAGAGCATGATGAATTCTCGAATGAGGCCAAAGAATCAATTTTTTCCAAAGGACAGTCAAAACGTATTTGGAATGAATTGTATAAAGTTATTGATTCTTCTGATGTGGTCATCCATGTATTAGATGCAAGAGACCCATTGGGTACGAGATGCACGTCAGTTGAACAATATATGGCTAAAGAGACACCACACAAACATTTGATTTTCGTCTTAAACAAATGTGATTTAGTTCCTAACTGGGTTTCGGTAAGTTTATTTTGTTTTGCTTGTTTTTATTTTTATTACAGTACCATCGTTAAGTCAAGGTATTCCTGTTTTCTTTTTGGAGAAAAATGTTCAATGAGGATTTACCTGTTACAACTTTGGAAGATCAAAAGTCCTTCTACTCATATTGTCCCGTTTTGGGTACAATCCAGAAGGAACGTTGTTTCGATTTGAGTTGAGTTACGGATTGGGATTTATTCCCTATACCAGTTCCGCTGCTCTTAGTTATGAAACATACATACCACTCTTATTCTTATTCTGTTCAAAGGTTTACTAACATGTGTATTTTAGGCTGCCTGGGTTAAACATTTGTCGAAGGATAGACCAACACTCGCATTCCATGCATCAATTACCAACTCATTTGGTAAGGGTAGTTTGATTAACGTTTTGAGGCAATTTTCTCAGTTGCACAAGGATAAGAAACAAATTTCTGTTGGGTTTATTGGGTATCCAAATACCGGTAAATCTTCCATTATTAATACTTTGAAGAAGAAGCGTGTTTGTACTGTTGCGCCAATTCCTGGAGAAACAAAGGTTTGGCAGTACATCACTCTGATGAAAAGGGTATTTTTGATTGATTGTCCTGGTATTGTGCCTCCGAGTAGCAAGGACAGTGAGGCAGATATTCTCTTCAGAGGTGTTGTGAGAGTGGAGCATGTTTCATATCCTGAGCAATTTATTCCAGTATTGCTGGAAAGATGCCAAACTAGACATTTGGAAAGAACATATGAAATCAAGGGGTGGACCAATGCATCGGAGTTTTTGGAATTAATTGCACGTAAGCATGGTAGGTTGTTGAAGGGTGGTGAACCGGATGAATCTGGTGTCGCCAAATTGGTCTTGAACGACTTCAACAGAGGCAAGATCCCATGGTTCGTTCCGCCTCCAGAAGATGAAAACAGGTCCTCCATGCCGGATGGTCGTTCCGGTCGATTGGGCGAAAAGCTTGGTAAGAAGGCTGCTGAGACAAAGGAGAACGCGAATGATAATGATTAAGTGATATAATTTATAGATTTCTAATGCCAATGTCGAAATAACATGCTGAGAACAAGCATAGCTGTATAGTCTAAGTTCTCCATACAGGACAATTTTCAGCATCGTGTTAATCCCGTTGATCCAAAAGGTGCTGTTGAGAGGATGTGAGATTCCCAGATGGACAAGGTTCGTCAAGAAGTCGTCTATATACCTTCAAATCACTTTTACCTCTCAACCAGTTTTGGCTTGGAGTTGACTTTAACCAGTCAAAATCATCAACAGTATCCCATTTATCATTCTCATCTAATTGTGAAAAAGTAATCTTAGAGCAAGCCTCAATGATTGGACGTTTTGACTTGCAGGTAAGTGCTATGTTGTCGTTAAAGGATCTATGCATTCGGAATTGGTGACACTTTATAAAAATATAAGAATCCTGGATGTTCGTTAGATAGACTGGTCCCTCAATATTATCAATTAGAACCAAACAATCCTTGATGTTGTCGAGCCTAGCAGTTGTGTAAGTATTTCGCAGATTAATAATGGAACGCTGAGCGTTGGATATATACAGGTTGGATACTTTAGCAGTATTCTCGTTATCTGAACAGTACCATGAATTGAGGTTAGTGTAGGTAGGGACCGGCGAAGTCTCAGGGGTATATGACGTGGATTCCTTTTCAGGGTATCCTGTATCATCGTCTGCTACAGGCAGTTTTTTCTTAAAGGAAAATTTTGGCCTAGTCTTTACCGATTTGGTTTCGGCTCTTTCTATCAGTTTTTGTATCTGTTCAGTGTAAAGTTTCTGGTCATAATAGGGTAATATGTGTAGACTACTTTTGCACATATCCGACAAATGGGAAATTTCCTCTAGACAGGCAATTTTTTCTTCAGGCTTAGTGATACTGTCGATCTTCATTTCAATACCATCGCGTCTAGAGTTGAACTCCCCATAAAATTCCCTGGCTTCCATTTTTTTAGTAATGTTTTTGTGATTACTGGAGATGTGTAAAGCCGGAAAAATAAATGTTGCTTTTTCGCGTTGACGTTAGGAATAGCCTATTTATTTAATTAATCATAATTCCCGGCCAGTGCTTCAGCCGTCCAACGGCCCCTAATTTGCGGTGTTGCTACAGACACGGCGAACTTGGGTAGTGGCCCCCACAGTAGTGGGGTCTATACATACTATTTTCACCATTGTCACCCATGGAATATTTTTTTTAGGAAAAAGCATATCACACAGAAGGGAAGTTGTAGGCTCAGGTGTTTTGAATGGGTTTGAACCTGTGCTTCAATACTAGACTAACGTACGGTCTAGAAGGGCCAATGGAGTAGCCAAATTTGCTTCTGTTTCTTCTTATCATAGGGCAGCTTGGCATACGCTCAAACCAGTTCAAAGTTCGCACTTCGATTCATTACCTTTTGCTTCTTTTGTAGGAAGAGGCCAGCCAGCAAGGTGTCGTGGCGGTCATAGGAGTGAGTTTTCTCGGGTAGCGTCTTACGCCCTGAGAAAGCTAAAGCACAAAAATAGTGTCGTGAGGCGCTAGTACTTTGGCTGTAGACAGATTCCAGGTTTCCATGCGTATGCATATCATAGCTATACGACTGTATATGCATAGGCAATGCTCTATGTGGGCCTAGTATCTGTAAGCATGAAGGCATGATTCAGTAAATAGCTATAACCAATTGATCGAGGCTGCTATGCATATCAATGCTATCTTTGGGACCCTTTTCAAAATGATTGACTATTCTGTCTATTTCTGTTGAGAAAACTCAACCCTCTGACAAAAGCATTGGGCTCTCGCAACACCTTTTCTTTAGCTAATGTATTAGGTGAACAATTACCATTGGAAAATCTTTGATTCGGTATGACTACAACGGAAGATGTTCTTCCATATAATAAACGGCCCTGGGCCTATAGGCAACTTCAACCTTTTCAATCTAGGACGAAACAAGTGGATAAGATGCATTTATATATATATTTCATATTTCATCCCTGCTATTTGTTTCTTATATCATTATTATTATTAAAACTACATGTTAATATCTAAAGGCCACACAAATGTAGTATATACGCGGGAGATCACTGTAGTAAGCGACCACATTGAGGAAAGGAAAAAAACCTCTACCGGGTAAATCGGGAAAAAGACGGGGAAGAATAGAAAGAGGATCCGAAAATGTTGGGACCGAACACGTAGTCTATATAAGAATCAAAGATGGACCAACTTTTAGAACAAGTGAGAGATAGCTTGCAAGGCACTATTGATTTCGAAGGACAGAAGCTAGTGGAGCGCTTGAACTTTGCAATCACCACTGTTGGCGCGATTATCAGTTTTGTTGTTGGATTTGTCTTTCAACGATTAGATTATTCAGTTTATTTGCTAGCTGCTACCCTTGTTATTGTCGAATTGGTCGTTGTTCCTCCCTGGGGCGCTTATAGGAAGAATTCATTAAAGTGGCAGAGCCCGAGTATTTAAAAATGGTCTATTATTTGGTATGTTTTGCATTGTAGTGGAAGAGTGTGAAAGGGAAAACAAACAAAAACGAGCTATTTATTAATATATTATTCTTCTTGTAGGGATTGGATTTATCCACACAGCAGTTGAAAGGATTGGTTGTAGATAAAGATTTGAATGCAGTGTGTCATGTTAAAGTTGAATTTGATGCCGATTTGGCTCAATACAAAACGGTCAAGGGGGTGTATTCAAATGAACAGGAGAAGGAGGTCCAGGCACCCGTGGTAATGTGGCTCGATGCCATTGATTTATTGTTTGCCCGGTTGCAGGAGAAAGTGGATTTGAATAAATTGAAAGGAATTAGTGGTGCCTGTCAACAACACGGCAGTGTGTTTTGGAATGAGCATAGTTCATACAGTCTTTCCCATTTGAACCCGTCCAGCGGGACTCTGAAAGACCAATTGAAAGATAGCTTTTCGTGGCAGATGAGCCCTAATTGGCAGGATCACAGCACGGCCAAGGAGTGTCAAGAATTTGAAGATGCGGTGGGTGGAGCAGACGAATTGGCCAAAATTTCGGGATCCAGGGCCCATCATAGATTTACCGGACCCCAGATCCTCAAATTGAAGAATCGACAGCCGGAAGTTTACGCTTCGTCGTCTCGGATTGCGCTCGTGTCGTCATTTGTTTCCAGCGTTCTGAGTGGGAAACATGCTGCCCATGATATAGGGGATGTTTGCGGTATGAATCTTTGGGATATTGAGAAGGGCCAGTTCCACGAAAAGCTTGTTGGCTTGTTTGACGACGCCAAATTTATTGAACGACTGGGACCTGTGGCCAGGGATGGTGCGTCATCAAATCAGTCGCTGGGATCAATCTCCCAGTATTTTGTGGAGAAGTATGGTGTGTGTGCTGATTGTGCTATTATTCCCTGTACTGGGGACAATCCGGGCACAATTCTTTCACTCCCCCTTGAACCAAACGATGTTATTGTTTCATTAGGGACCTCCACGACAGCATTAGTCGTCACAGAACGCTATTTTCCTTCTCCTCTTTATCACCTTTTTTCGCATCCTGTTTCTGATGGTGCATACATGGGTATGCTCTGTTATTGTAATGGGGCCTTAGCACGAGAACAGGTGCGAGATGCTATCAACGTCAAATACAATGTTGCTGACAGGCGGTCGTGGGACAAGTTCAACGAGCTTGTGGATCAATATTCTCCAGATTGTCGCAAGATTGGATTCTATTTCCCGTTATCCGAGATCATCCCGGATGCAAAACCAACCTTGAAACGGCTGACACAGAGGTTGGATAACGGCCAAATTGTTGAGGATGATCAGTCTTGGGATACTCCAGATGAGGATGCACTTCGTATTCTCGAGTCACAGGCACTTTCCATTCGTTACCGACTGTCGCCCATGCTCACGACTGAGGGTCGTCGCCCAAGACGCATATATTACGTGGGCGGTGCCAGTCACAATCGACAAATCTGTCTAGCCATGTCTAGGGTTTTGGTACCGGTTGAAGGGGCGTTCACACTTGATCTTTCCGATGCTTGTGCCACAGGTGCAGCATATAAGGCTGTTTATGGTGTTGTTGATCAGGGGCAATCTGATTGGAACGAATTCATCACGGCCCATTGGAAAGGTGGCCGGAAATTAGAAGGTTCTGAGAACTTTTCTGACTATTATGGAGATAAAGCAGTTGACTTGTTTGTCAAAAGTGAAGCGCAGGTCTTGTAGTGTGAATATAGTATATATATTATACATGCTTTGAGAGAATTACTGTTGTTATTATCATTATTATTATTATTCTATTTTTTTTTTTTTTTTGCTTGTCATCACAATCTGGAGAGCTTCCGAGTGGTCAGAGGATATGTTTCGGAAATCCGACGATGAGCGTTATGTAGATCCCAGCCCCGAGTCGAGGAACTAGCATATGAACGCTACGTCATTGCCTCCACTGCTGCATATGAAAGTTTAAAACGAGGGGCCGGGGTAAAAGGGTCGGACAAGCCCTTCGACTGAATTTTCACAAGCAGAACATGCCACTTTCCATTGTAGATCACGAGATGATGAACACGTCCTGTACCTGTGATTGCAATTAGGGTTGTCATGGGAACTGAGTAGCTAGTTCGGAGAAATGCAGATCCTGCGGATAAGTGGCAGCAGCTGCACTTTTACTCGGCGTGTGTGGGTTATTGGAGTCTATTGCTGTAAATTACTCTGGTAGTAGCGCAATATCCTCTAGTGCGCCATGTATCAGGACCTCAGCCTATCGCTATGCGGCCACATCACTTTTTCCCTACCCTACC
>JAJLUR010000196.1:0-26000 GCA_030674225.1 Blastobotrys terrestris | reverse complement strand
AAAAAAAAAAAAAAAAAAAAAAAAAAAAAAAAAAAAAAAAAAAAAAAAAAAAAAAAAAAAGGGAAGTATATATATCAACTCCAACATTCACGAACAAATTTGTCCATTCGCACTGTTTTTGATCTATGGCCAACAAGCCAGGGATGGCCAAGCATCTGCCTGGGCGAGGCACGTTTCTTGCTATCCTTCTCCAAACAGCACAATAAGAAATGGCGGAAAGCGTCAGACCATTTAATGCCTTCTTCGGGTTCGTCGTGTAGCTCCGGTGCTGGCATGTTGACGATGAAGGTTAATAGCTCGATCGGCATGAGCGGCTCGGCCGTGCCGTCGTCGGAATCAGGTAGAAATGGAAATCGATGCTGGGCTACTTCCATGACAGTCAAACCTAACGACCACACATCAGACGTCACAGAATATGGCTGGCCCTGAATTCTTTCTGGTGCCATGTAATACGAGGTTCCGGTGAATGTGGTAGCCAGCGAATTGACCACTTCTCCGGAGACGCCAAAATCACACAGCTTGACTTGACCGTTGATGTCGAGAAGAATATTTTGCGGTTTGATGTCACGGTGGATAATTCTCCGTTCATGCAAATACGACAGCCCCGACAAGACTCCATCAGCCACTTTAGCCAGCACTTTCTCACCGATTCTCCCACCGCGGGACTTAACCCGCTTATAAATAGAATCCAAGGAGCCCCCACCACAGTACTCCATGGCAATGAAGATGTTGGCCGTCTCCTCATTTAGAAATGTACCGTAATACTTGACGATATGGGGAGAATTGCACGTCCGGTTGAACTGAAGCTCACGCAGGATCTGCTTCTGCAGCTCCGGATTGGGGTTGGTCGTGATCTCCTTCAGGGCGAATACTGTATTTCCATGTCGCAGCTTACATCTCATGACTGAACCGCCATGGCCCTCGCCGAGCCTGCCAAGTTCCACAATGTCCCCCGCTCGCGCTACACTCCTCCAGCCCTCTTCATCAAGCGACCCCACGTCTGATGCAATGCTATTATTAGGATGACAGTTGCTGTTAGTATTAGTAGTAGTAGTAGTAGTAGTAGTAGTTGCAGTATTATTGTTGGTGATATTTTGTGGGTCGCTATGGTCGTCTTCTCCCACAGCGGCTAAAATTTCAGCACTAAACATGCCGGACTTTGCGGACGACGGGGTGGAGGCCTGATTGTTCTGATCAAAGCCTGGGACCGACAGGTTATCGTTAGGGCCCACAATGGGGCCCATGCTAGGACTTTTGGGGATTGTCAAAGACGGCAGCTTCATCTTCTTGGGCGCTTGGGGCCGATTGTTATGATTATGCAGTTGCGCTGGGGGCGGCACATTGTGCCGCTGCTGCTGCTGCTGTTGTTGTTGTTGTTGTTGCTGCTGCTGCTGCTGAGGATTATTTGACGAACCCCCACCAGATGAAGATGAGGACGAAGAAGCAGGATGCTGTATAATTGGCGGAGGACAGGACATCTTTAAGAGGACCACGCTTCCGCTAATGGGTAACTAATCGCAAAGGGGATGTAAAATAAGGAATTTTCCACAAAAAAGGGCCTGTAGAAGCTCTTTTTTTTTGTTGTTGGTGGTGGTGGTGTGTTGTGGAATAAGTCCAGAATAATAATAATAAAAAAAAAAAAAAACAGGAAATGCGTGGGTGAAGGTTTGGGCTAAGTATTATATAATCAGCGCTGTGATGGTTGTGTTGTGGCTATATATTTCCGACACCCCCTTTTTTCTGTGAGTGTGTGTTTTGGCGCAGCACACCAGCATCAGCACCGGGGCCACACACTTAGATACGTCTCCGGCGGTGATTCGTAGTACAATGAATGGGTCGACATAGCTATTGTGTTTCAAGATTTAGCTCCTGGTGACAAACCGATATTTTTTCCCCTGCTGAACCAACATATAGCATGTCTAGTATATATAGGTATCCTAAAGCTACATAGATTGAAACGACGGGATGGCCTTGCAGATTCCAGCTGTTCTCACTTTAGGCACGTTTGCGTCTCAGGTAGCTATGCATAGCGGCAGAGCTGCATCAGATGCTGCAACATCTGAAACCTTCCGGAAGATCCTGTGAATGGTCCAAAAAACAAACTTTAGTACGCCGTTGGAGCCTACAGTCGAACCCAAAAGGGGCAATGTAGCATCTGCAGCTTTTGGTAGGGTTTCCTATTTCGTTCCATCGAAACATGTCATTGAATCATTACAAGTCTATATTATTATTATTAAAAAAAAAAAAAAAATAATAAATCAAATTTTTGGGTGGTTGTTTTCATTATTTCAAAAGTGCCTTTTGATCGTCGTCATCAGATTTATCGTCTTCTTCGTCATCGTCGACTTTGAAGACGTCTTCCTCATGAGCACCAACCCCTTCGGAGTCGTCTTTATCATCTCTCTTAGAATAAGCGTCATATAGCGTTCTTGCTCGCTGGCCAGCCGACATCGTCTTGGCCCCATTGTCTTCTTCCCGGTCATACGAATCATCCGGACTGTACACCCCGCTATCGTCCCCATCATCCGCATACAGACGGTCGTGCTCACTATCGTCGTCATCGTCTTCTGGCGGCACAAGGTCAAATTCGTATGAAGGGAGCGACGACGAGCGCATGAAGCCGTCGTCCCGTTGACGTTGCCGTCGTCGAGAGATGAACAGATACGTACCGATACCGCAGAGGAACCCAATGATGAGGAAAACGGCCCCATACACCCAAATGATGGTATTTCTCGAAAGTCCAAACGTCGGAATATTAGACCACGGCTTGCCGGATCCAGTGCTGGTCGGCTTGGCGGTTTTATCAGGTGATTGCGACTTTGTGGGTGCCGCTGCAGGCCCAGTGGTAGTGGCCGAAGCAGTCCGAGTAGGAACAATTGAACTAGCAGATGCGGGTGGCGCCTGGGTTGGGTTCGGCTTGACTGGTCCAGATGGCGCAGGCGTCCTATGATCTGGATCGGGGTCTTCCTCCTCAGGAACAGGATACGGGAACGCCTTGTCAGCATCTTTAGCCTGCCCCCACAATTTCAACCGCCAATCAAGCAGTGTGCCACTAACGTCTTCCTTCTTTTCGTTAAACACCTCCAACTTCCATTCGCCAACACCCTTTTCACCCCAATGCACAACCGACATGAACGTCCAACCCACAAGACCTTCCTCCGACGTATCGGCGTATCTGGGTTCGGCCAGCGTGGACCGGACGCCATCAGGTGACGTCAACACAACCTCAAGAGAGCCTCTTCGCTCATGCTCAATGTTGAGGAACACATTGACATGCTCGATAGCTTCAAAGTTTGAGCTCTCCAAGTCCTGTTCTGTTACATTGACACGCGAAACCGCCCCGTTCTTGCGTCCGTAACCAATATTTGCCTTGGGCTCAACCCGATGGGCAAAGAACCACGACTGAGGCTTGACCAACTTCCATGTCTTGGCCATCTCGACAATCTTGTACGCATCCACCTTGCCATATCCGTACTTGTGATTGTACTTTTTGCCAATGGTAGTTTCTTGCCAATCCGGGTCGTCTTCATTGACCGGAACAGCTGCGTGGAGAGTGAGATATTGAAGATCACGCCATGTGAGGTCGGGACGAACCTCTAACACCAATGCGAAAACACCAGCAGCAATAGGGGCTGCTGCAGATGTACCACCATGGTTGTCGGTGCACCCACCATGAAAATCTGTAGTATGGATGTGATCGCCCGATCCTGACGAGTACGTCACGACCATGTTTGCCGAACATGCCTCAGAATAAAATGGATGCAGGCCCTTTCTATCAATGGCAGCAACTGTAATTGAATAAATGGAATTGGTATACCCATCAAAGTTACAGTTATCGCCGAATCCAGCACCATTTCCCGAGGCAAAAACGAAAATAGACCCCTTCTTGTCTCTACCGTTCAAAACGCCATTGATCATGGCTTTGCGGACAATCATTCCTGGTTCAGCAACCGCCCGACCATTGTCTGGCGGGCCCCAAGAGCATGAATAAATATCGTTGTGGTCCATGGCGTAATTCAACGCCAACGCTTCATCCGCCTCGGAGATTCTACCGGACAAGATTCTCAGCCCTGCCACTTTAGCTTCATATGCCACCCCGAGACCGCAGTTGTCATTTTTCACTGCAGCAATTTCCCCAGCACACCGGGTACCATGACGATCATCCGACAACTCTGGTCGTGGGTAAGGGTCATCGTCGTTGAAGTCATACGATCCCTCAGCAAAATAATTTTGCTTGAGGTCATCATGATCAAGATCCACCCCGTCGTCAACAACAGCGACAGCTACTCCTTTGCCAGTAACATTATTGTACCAAACGCCTGTAACGTTGAGATCGTTTCCAACTTCGACAGGGTTGATGAGATGCCACTGACGAGGGAATTCGGGGTCTTTAATGTCCAGTCTCTTCTGTGCTTCTTCTATTAGCTTGAATGACGAATCTACTGGTGCCGGTATGGGGTATCGCTTATGAAGTCGTTTTTCTTCTAAAACCTGCAAACTTTTCACACCGCCCTCTAATAGTTGTCGTTTGTACATTCTGCGGAGTTCTCGTTTATTCAAATTTGTATCATCATCATCAGAATCTCTCTTCATCAGTTTTCTTGCCTGTTCCACGGGACGATCTCTAATACCCGTTACCAAATCCCCCGCTTCTGATTCTCGAGGAACCGAATATAGGTAATGGTTCTTTATCGATCCCATTGGCTGCTCGAATGTCCAGTCCTGGCCCTGCGTCCGAGCAAATTCATTTGGATCGCTGCCGTGTTCTAGTTCTATAGCGTAATAAATTCTATTGTCGTAATCCCGCGGTCTTAATGGAGCCATGGATCCGAGGACCGTGGCTATTAACCAGGCATAGATTGCAAGCCTCATTTTTTTTTTGATCTTTTATTTTTTTCAAGTAAAAGTATGCAATTTTTTTTAGTACAGATAAGCACTCAAGCGGTTTTGGTGAAATAATAATAACGATAACAAGATTAATAGACGTAAGAGAAAGTGCTTGCGATCTCCTAAAAACCGAATATCATAAGTGACGCTTCTCCTTCTTCTTTCTCAAAGTATGTATTAAAAAGGTAAAGGTTTGGTTGGGGTAATTTTGGAATTTTGCGCTTATTTGACAACTCTCCAATTTAAGCCTAAATCAACTAACTACCCATGTGTGTGTGTGCGCGATGTTGTGCAGCTAAT
This sequence comes from Blastobotrys terrestris, assembly GCA_030674225.1. Taxonomy (NCBI): domain Eukaryota; kingdom Fungi; phylum Ascomycota; class Dipodascomycetes; order Dipodascales; family Trichomonascaceae; genus Blastobotrys; species Blastobotrys terrestris. Next base: position 20,813 of record JAJLUR010000196.1, on the reverse strand, counting down.
CTGTATATATATATGGGCTAACACGTCAAGGTAGGGTAACACCTTTGATTCCGGAAACTTAGCTACTACGAAGTCAAAAAGAAAAGACACAAACCCGTTCAGACGTATTATGTGTTTTCTTGAATAGCATATGTACTGAGTGAGGATTTATACTTTATTATTTTGTATGTTTATGTATAGCTCTTGTCAAGAGTTCAATTGCCCTTTGAGGGGGGGGGGCTTGATGTCAGCTGCGAATAGCAGCAGGGATGGTTCTCTCCTGCGCAAGATCCATGCTAGCTAATTTACGGCAGTCTCTGATAAACCGTGTCTCAAACCGGAGGTACTCAAGCTACCGTGAATTGGACCCCTTTATTTCCAGGTGTGGTTTATTATTTTCTTTGCTTCAGTATTATTGGTTTGGAGATTATTTGAAACCCGCAGGATCTGCATATGCAGTAGCCGTGGAGTATTTTCTTACCACATTTGGACGCAAAGAAGACCACTAATGGTAGTGCTATTTGCAACTATGAAGCGAGTTTTTTGGCGTGGTTTTTTATTTATTTATTTATTTATTTTTTTCGAGAGCGAGCTGTACTACAGCCCCGTGTGCAGCATCGTGTGTTCCCGTAACAATGCGACGACGCATATCTCCATATATCTCGGCCATTTCCACAGGCGATGCCACAAATCTGTGTGGAGTGCGGAAATGGAGATCTACACATGCGCATCACCGCCGGTCCCACAATAAGATACCTGTATTTCCAAATCTGGATATAAAGAGGACCATGTAACCGCTCTAGAGGGCTATCATAGCGTACACTTCCACGGGAAGTACAGGAGTCTAGTGCACCATTAATTGGGGTCGTCATATCTTCATCTATGCAATTTGTCCAATAGCACTGGCCCCGCAGAGCTCCAGTTTTTGTTTCTTTTTTTTTTGGTGCAAAAAGAGAAAACTGCCCGAGGCAATTGCCCTCCAGATAGCCTTGGTTTCTAGAAAAGGAGCAAAATCAAACAAACCGCTGGCCTCATAGCTATAGCTACTACTTTTCGATTCTGCAGTAACCGCACTGCACTGGGTTGAAAAATCCGCGCAGCGCGCATCAAATTGGAAAATAGTTAAAAAAAAATCGAGCTCCAACACGCAGATAGCACTGACGATACAACACCATGGCCAAGACTAGTACGCCAGAGTTGAAAAAGGTGAGCAGCCCATCGGATACAGGCAGTTTTCTCTTCAACCAGCTAACAGGTAGTAGTATATGGACCGACAGCTTTTGGTTCATTTGAATGGATCGCGGAAAATCATTGGCGTTCTTCGGGGATACGATGTTTTCCTAAATTTGGTGCTAGATGACGCTATAGAAGAGCAATCCAACGGCGAAAAAGTCCAAATGGGACAGACCGTGATCAGAGGAAACTCTGTGGTCCTTGTAGAGGCGTTGGAGCGAATTAATATTTAATTCTTTTTTTTTGTTTACGATGTTATGAATTATTAATATTATTATGGGTAATTATACACTTTTCCTGGTATTATCATGCATGAAAATCATTTCAATTGTAAATCTTTGCTTATTATTTTCCACACATCTTTGCAATGTGGTGTTGACCCGAGAAAATTGCGGCCCATACAATATGCCGATGTCATCGATATCTGGCACAATAAATAAAGGTTAGTCTGTTTTGTTCAGGTCGATATCAACAACGTTGAAGCTCTTACCTTGTGACGTGGCATGGTAATAAATATTATAAAAGTTAGCCTATTTAGTCTCAAATGCAGACATATCTGCCAAGGTCATACCAGCAACAGCAGCTGATAGCAGAGTAGAAATACAACCTGTAACCAATGCGGAGATGACCAGTCTAGAGATCTCAGCACGTCTAGTTGGAGCTAATTGACCCAGGACACCAATCTGAGTGGCAACAGAACCCAAGTTAGCAAACCCACACAATGCATAGGTAGCCAACATTCGACCTCGGGTAGAAATGTGGGCATAGTCTGGACCGTTCAAGGCGGCGTATCCAACAAACTCGTTTTGAATAACCTTGATACCAATCAACTTGGCAATGTCGTATAGTTCCGATCTTGGTACACCCAACAAGAATGCAACAGGATAGAAGATATAACCGAGAATCTGCTCCAAAGTCAAATGTGGGATTCCCCAGAAATGCGCGAACCAGGTCAAAAGAGCGTTAATGAGTGCAACCAAGGCAATGATACACAACTGGTTGCACATGATACAGCCGGCAACAATTAATCCTAGCCACGCACCATTGGAAAATGCATGCAACAGATTGTCGGCTTCTTGAGTATCGTCATCCGGGACAACAACTTTACCTGCGGTAAGTGCCTCTTCTGTCTCAGGGTATCGTAGCTTGGAAGTAGCCAGGGAGGCCGGAATGGACATGACGCAGGAAGAGATCAAAGCTTGCGGGTTGATACCCATGCCGATGTAGGCGACCAGGACGGAACCGGAGATGGTAGCAAATCCCGAAGCCATGACCTGGTGAATTTCCGCATCAGTCAGGTGCGGGATGAATGGCTTAATCAAGACGGCAGATTCACCTTGTCCGATGAACGGAGAGGCGGCGGCCACCACTGCCTCAGCACCCGATGTCTTTAGAGCCCAGAAGAATAGATAGGCGAATTTGACAATGATCCATTGCATCACCCCCCAGTAGAAGAGGATGTGCACAAATGCAATGAAGAACAGCACAGCTGGAAGCACAGAGAAAAAAAAGTAGGTTTGAGAGGCAACCTGGTCGTCAGTAATGAAGGCCACACCATCCTTAGCAAACCCGAGCAACTTTCTGGCCAAGAAGGAGATGAAATTGAAGATGTCATAACCACACTTGGTTCTCAAAACGAACAGCGCTATGATATACTGCATCAACATGCCGGCAATGACCGTGTGCCAAACAATCTTCTTTCTGTTGGCCGAGGTTATATAGAGACCGGCGATGGCCACCACGCAGCCGAAAAACGAAACGGCTCTGTCTGCCCTTTTAGAACCAGGGTATTCGCTCGTCACAAACGTCGCCACTAAAATCACTGCAACGGTACCAACTGCTGCTGCCAGGAGTCGGAACTTTTGTGGAATCACGTTGCAAATTGGCACTATAGTTCTGACCCACACCCAATTCGCAACCGTGAGCACATACTTGGCTGGCAGGTATAGTGTGATTAGTCTGAGCATTATAGCCATCCACAATAGCGTTGGGATCAACCAATCGTGACGGGTCTTGTCTTGTGCCAGAATTGATATCCACCACGCAGTGAAGAACGCTGCCAGGAAGGCGTGGACGATCCACATATTTCTTCGGAGGAATCGCGAAATATTATACTTTCTGTGAAATTCAACTTCAGCCCCGTCTTCCTGTTTCTCAATGTCCTCTCCTTTTGCTCCGCTTTGCCCGATTGGCCCCTTCCTGTCTTCATTGATCGCTCCCACGTCTTCCGGCGGCGGAAGCGACGACTCTCGGGGCCCGGCGTCAACATCAGCATGTACTTCTAGTCCTTTATGAGCGCTTGTGGCGTGGTGAACGTGGGCATGGAGATGTTGATGCTCCTGAGAAAGAGCCGGGTCATAATGATCATAGTGTTGGGCTTGAAGATCAGATGTGTCTTGATGTATACGTCCCTCGGTACTGTCGTAGGGGGGAGTATGATCTTTTGACATGACTTCAGAATGATTAAACTCGAGAAGGAGTTAATGGCTCTATGTATTAAACAATAACGAAGAAAAAAAAAAAAAAAAATCGAACGGTAAAATTTTTTTTTTTTTTTTCCTTATTTGGTATTTTCTTTTTTCTTTTTCTTTTCCTTTTTGTGACGTGAAAAATCGTTACTTTTTACGGGTCCCTCTTATCAAAAATGGCCCGCTAGCTGATGACCGAAGCGCAGTAATAGATGAAAGCAAATTGAATATATAATTGGATGACGATCTTATGGCGGTCTTATATAATGGCCAGTGGAAAAGGAAAAAGTAATGCCAGTATTCCGACTGAATAATAATGTGGGGAAAGGAATAAAGAACGGTACCAAATGTGGCGCCAAAATTTTCAACGTCGCGCGCTCGCTGGGGATCGCCGGAAAAACTTCTCTTATCTGCATGATATTCGTTTCTACACGAGATAGCTACTCATAGTCTCCTGTAGAATGGACCAAATGTTAACTTTGGAGTAATGAGTATGTGTATCGTTGGTCCACCGAATCGATCCCCCGTGTGGAGCACTATAGTAGCGTGTGTCTTCAAAGAAAGGTTTAAACGGTAAATGAATATTCCAGGGCTCCCTCCCGGACCCCTACGGAAACCGACGGTCGGGGGTCTCGCCGATGCATAAGGTTGCATTCTGGACCCCTCAGGTCCTCGCATCCGCTCAGGATCAGCAAGGAGGAGATATGGGGACAGAATGAAAAATCCCCCGCAAACAATGGCCATCAACAGGGAGCAGTCGCATTCTGTGGAGTCAGACTAGAGAAGCGCTCTAAAGAGTCCTGTCTGATGTGATGGAACCAGCGAACGCCTTATTATATTCGTTCGATTCGTTTTATTACGCTCATTTCCGCCGAGACGAACCCATCGTCAGCTTTGCTAAAATAACAAGAGATATGGCGTATCTCGGGCCAAGCCGGAACACTTTATCTCGAGCCTCCCCCCCCGTAATTGACCATGGCCTGTGAAAAAGGAAGGATGCGGAAAGCTGCCGTGACAATAGCACTGAAGTCCGGACAGATGCATAGCCAAATCAAGTAGTAATTTTTTTATGCATATCAGATAATAGATAGTATAGTAGCTATCACACGGACAGATGTCTGGTCTAATCAGCTTTGTCATCCAACTTCACGTTAGTGAGATCGTCAATGATGGCCTCTACCACTTCCTCCTCCTCCTCCTTTTCGCCTGCAATCAGTTCGCTCCACCCACACAGCTCAATAAACTCTTTAACTCTCTCGTCACAATCGCCAAGCATCAAAACATCATTCCTTCTCCTACCCAAGTCCCCAACCTTCTCCAGATTAAACAAAACACGAATCGTGGAATCATCTACCATCTCGGGTAGATGTGAAAACGGGCTCACGGTGAGTGAAGTGCCCGCCACGATCACTAAATCAGCCTTGTCAGGCAGGTCAGATTCCAAACAATCAAAAAACTTTCTTGGTAGCGACTCCCCGAAAAAAGTAATATCCGGCTTCACCAGCCCGCCAGATTTCGTCTTGCATTTGCTGTTTCTGCAGCGTGGAACGTTTACGCTGTCCTCGCCATCGCGCCACATGATCTCTTTCAGCTCCTCTTGGCTCATCTCTGACCTACAATCGATACAGTGATTGCTCGCAAAGGACCCATGGGCCTCAACCATCTTTTCATCAGACACGCCAGCGATTCTTTCCAGCGTGTCAATGTTTTGAGTGAATACCCGCTGTAAGTAGCCTTTATCTTCAACAATCTTGATAAACTTGTGGAATAAGGTGGGCTCAAACTTGCCTGGGTATAATTCATGTGCCAATGTATAAAACGCTTTAGGCTTTCGTCTGAAATAGCTGATATCAAACACAGCCTCTGGATATGGCAAGTTAAGTCGTTCTAGATTTGCATATAAACCGGTATCTGGTGATCTGAAGTCTGGAATACCTGCCCCAGTGGAGATTCCGGCCCCAACCTTTTATACACTAGTTAGAGGCGATATCGCATTTTTGAAAACAACAAAAAACTTACCATGAAAATGACATTTTGAAATTTTCCTTCTTTCAACTTTTCTGCTACATCCTCTACGGTATACTGGCTAGATGTTTGTCCGCCCATTATATATAGATAGCTTTGGCTTTTTGATTATGCGTGTGCTGGATGGATGTTAACGTTGTCGGAGTTTGGGATGAAAACTCGTTTTAAATTTCAAAATTACAAAACAACCGTAGATTATTAGCTATCACTCTATAAAACATGTAATTCTCCTCTCTCTAGTAACCGTCAAACCCTCTTCTTACCCGCTCCCGCGGCCTCTTCCATCGCAAGTCGCTTTTCTGCCTCTTCTCGTATAGCATTGTTTTCTTCTATATTCCGCGTTATTCTATCCCCTGCAAACGCCAGAATAAATGTAGAAATCCCAAGATACAAACGAAACTTCTTCGGTAAACTCACGTATCGTTGATACAGTGAAGGCCCTTTACTCTCACTCATAGTATATGCCTTGTATGTCCTTGAACAAAACAGCCCTTCAATTTATGAGCAATTTCTGAAAAAGTTGGTGAAAGAAATCCCAAGCTTTTCCCACCGCGGCTGCTCTATAGAACCACAACTTCCTTCAGACTTCACATATATATATCCAGCAAACCAACATTGAGACAACATGAAGGTGGGTAGAACAGGTTAAATCTCAATCACTATATTAACAAAAGTGTATAGCAACGCTTCACTTATTTAGATCTCCAGCTCATTGCGAATGACTTGCGGACCCTTGAAAACTATCGGTTGCAAAATATCTATGATTTAACAACTTCCTCTAGACAATTCTTGTTCAAATTCGCCATCCCCGATTCTAAAAGGCAGGTAATCGTGGATCCTGGCTATAGAATTCATTCGACTGACTATGCGAGATCCACTGCTCCGAGTCCCTCGGGGTTTGTGACTAAGCTCAGGAAGCATATCAAAACAAGAAGGCTAAACAAGATTCAGCTGGCTCCACAAAACAGGCTGTTGGTGTTCTCGTTTTCCGACGACCACTCGTTCCATTTGGTTTTTGAATTCTTTGCTGGGGGTAATATGTTACTGCTTGATAAAGAGAACAAGATCTTGTCTCTTCAACGAGTTGTTTCAGCGAGCGAAACCAAGGCTAGATGTGCAGTGGGCGAAGCATATCCATTGGACAACTACCTTAACGCTCAAGATGACTCTGTTTCGACGTTTACTGCCGAATTGATTGAATCATGGTTGAAGGCAGAAACTAAGACTGATCAACCCGCCCAAGACGATCAAAATGAAGAAGACGTTCGAGATCAACAGAATCCGTTACAGCAAACACAGTCACAACCACAGAGTAAAAAAACTACAAAGAAGAAAACCCTGAGTTTGAAAAAGATTCTGTTTATCAAGGCCCCAGGAATTGCTACCGGTCTTATTGAGTCTGCACTGTCGAGCCGACGCATTGACCCAAATACTAGTGCAGCCGATCAAACTTCGTCTTTTGATCTCATTGCAGAGGCCATGAACGAAGCTAAAGAGCAATCTGACAACCTAATTTCAAGTCCCTCGGTTCCGGGATACATTCTCGGCAAGTTAAATCCGCGCTTTGACAGGGAAAAATATCAACATCTAGTGGAACAACGCCAGCAAAAAGCTGTTCAAGCCCCCGAGGTTAATGCTATCGATCCGCATAATATTGAATACCTCTATGAGGACTTCCAACCGTTCAAACCACAGATACCCGCAGATCAGGAAACACAGTACAAAATCATTGAATCCAAATCATTCAGTCAGGCCGTTGATGTATATTTCTCCACAATTGAGGCGACAAAACTTGCGTTGAAGACTGCCAACCAGGAATTAGTTGCTGAAAAGCGATTGAACGCAGCTAAGGCTGAAAAGGATAAACGTGTACAAGGTTTGACTGACGTTCAGCAAAAGAGCGAATTACTTGGGACAGTGCTTCAGACCAATGCTCATTTAGTAGAAGAAGCTGCAAACGCCGTCAGGGGGTTGTTGTCGCAAGGTATGGATTGGAAAGACATTGAAAAACTGATCCAAGTTGAGAAAACTCGTAATAATCCGGTTGCAGAAGTTATTCATCTTCCATTGAATCTTATTAAAAATAAGATCTCAGTCCTCTTACCCGAACCATCCCAAAGCGTGGAAAATGATTCTGATTCTGATTCTGACAACGAAGAAAGTGATGACAACGTGAAGAAAATAAAGGTTGAAATTGATCTCGGATTGAGTGCTTGGGCTAATGCCAGTTCGTATTTTGACGTTAAAAAGACGGCGGCTGCAAAGCAAGAACGTACTATTAAACATGCAGACCATGCTTATAAGAGCGCTGAAAAGAAGATCAAGCGCGATCTTCAGCAGGCACTTGATAAGGAGAAAAACCAACAATCCATGCATTCTATTCGCGAACCCTTTTGGTTTGAAAAATTCTTCTGGTTTTTGTCGTCCGACGGATACCTTGTTCTTGGTGGCAGAGATGGGATGCAAAACGAGTTGCTATTTAGAAGACATTTCAAGCAGAACGATGTGTTTGTGCATTCCGATGTTGAAGGCACATGTGTTGTAATTATCAAGAATCACATTGCCGGAACTAATGTGGTTCCGCCCGGAACACTTTCTCAAGCCGGAGCTTTATGTTTGGCATCTTCCTCTAAGGTATGGGAGTCTAAAATGAACCCGTCCGCGTGGTGGGCTAGCCGCGACCAGATTCCAAAGATATCTCAGGGTGACATTGTGACTACTGATAGAGTAGTTGTCAAGGGGGAAGGTAAGCATCACCTTCCACCCACTCAGATGGATATGGGGCTCGGATTTCTTTGGTTAGTTGGTGAGGAGTCCAAGGTGAACTATTCTAGAAATATACCTGCTGGTCTTATTTCTGCTCCTGGTGAGGAGTCCAAACAAGAAAGTGGTGTTGCTGAAGAGTCAGTGGCAGAACAACAGCAACAGCCGCAACCACAAGAAGACGATTCATCAGAAGCAGAAGACTTTCCGGACACAGAAATTCCAGAGGACGAAGAAGAGGAAGAAGCAAAAGAAGTGAAACCAGAGACAACTACCGGCAAACAAGAGGAATCGTCTGCTAGTGTTACCCCGGAACCCTCTTCTACTCGTTCGTCGACTCCAGATACACGTACAGGTAGTAGAAAGTTAAGTGCAAAAGAGCGCAGGGATTTGAAGAAGAAGAAGAAAAACGGCGGTAGTTCCGAATCAACAACTGTTAAAGACACTGATGAAGATTCGTCATCTGCAGTGCACGATATTGAACAGACTCTAGAAAACTTGAAAATCGGAGGGAAGAAAGAAAAATCGAGTGAATCAGTTAATGGCGACCAAAAGCCACCCAAAGTCAGAGGGAAGAAGGGTAAAATGAAGAAGATTGCATCCAAATATGCGGATCAAGACGAAGAAGACAGACGGAAGAGAATGGAGCTCTTAGGGACTACCAAAGGGCTTGAAAGAGCAAAGGCACAAGCTGAAGAGGAGAAGCGTAAGAAGCAGGAATATGAGCGACAGCGTAAGGAAAGAGAGAAGCGTCGTAAGGAGGCAGAGATAAAGAGATTGAAAGATGAGGAGAACGATGAAACACCGGAAACGGTTTTCCCATTTGACACTGTCGTACCGAAACTAGTTTCTGGAGACAGTCCTCTGGCTGTGGTTCCAGTGTTCGGACCTTGGGCATCGCTGCAAAAGCTGAAACATAAGATCAAGTTACAACCAGGTGCGGTCAAGAAGGGTAAAGCGGTTCGGGAAATTTTGCATTTTGTTACAAATCAAAAGACTGACCCAGAGGCACAAGATACCGAAATGGCTTGGCCGAGTGAAATCGAGTTGATCAACTCTCTGAAAGAAACTGAGCTATTGTTGCCGATTGCCGTATCCAAAGTAAAGCCCGTACTTCCTAATAGCGGCGGAAACAAGGGAGGTAGCAAGGGTAAAGGAAAGAAATAATAAAACCAATAAAAAAGAGACCGAAGGCGCATGATAATTTGTAAATAAAATCTTTCACAATCGTTCAAAAGGCTCAAAACAAAAAATATCATTAATATATATATACGGACACACATGTTTTCACATCTATTGGAATTGTTGTCTTATTCTATCAGCCAATCTTCCCTTTGCAAAATTGTATGCATTCATTAAACCTTGTTCGCTCAGATCAATGTTGTTCAACGAAGGCTCATTAGCTGGCGCTTTGGAAACTCTTGACACAGTAATATTAGGGTCAACCTCAAGAATTATACCACCGTCAATTGTCTCGTCAACTGTTAAGGCTAAAAGATCATAATTCTCCAATGCAGTTCTTTTATCAACTGATCTATGCAGCAAGCTCTCTAGGGCATCACGTAACCCCATCAACACTTGATACAGCATAGCTTCGTTTTCATCCAGATTGGCACTAACAATGTATACAGCCAAATCAAGGCTCTGCTTGTACACAACAACCTTCTGCTCATATATCAGTACGTCCCCATTTTGCTTGTTTGTTTTGTTAAATAGACCTTTTTCAAATGCCTTCTGGTCCTTCACCGAGTAATTGGCCACGTCGTGTGTATCATGACCAGAATTAGGATCACATGGCGGTTGATAGTACTTGGTAAAAACTCTTTTACCTTCTGAATCGAGGATTAGTACCGCTTTTACAGAGTACAAGGATAAATCGGCCATAGCGTCGAAATGCAAGAAAAAAGCGGTGGATTCGGTGTTACTGCCAGTTTGTCACTTCACGCATTTGGGAGTATTCTACTTTTCCTAACTCTGCGTTCTCGCGTGTATGGTACGCGCATATTTTTTTCAATTCGCCTGGAGCTACAGCTTCTCCCAATAAAGTCGGCATCCCGAGAATGCTTTTCTCCCAATACCAAAACAAGTCTTTGAAACTAGAAGCCTTTTTTTTTTTTTTTTGGGCCAGTGGTAACATCCTTTTATTTGTATATCTCAAGGGGATCAGTGTACATAGGTACTACTTACCGCAACATACACAATGAGCTCGGATTTCTTCTTTTCGCTCCTTAGAATATCCTGTGCCCAGATCTTAAGAGCAACCGGTATCGATCGATGTTCTCCGACTATATTGGACACTATCACCGATATTCTGGTTCGTCATTTAGACCTGCTCGCTACAACTGCCAGTCGTAATGCCCATCTTTCAGGCAGAAATGAGGTGGTTATACAAGATGTTGCGTTGGCAATGGAACAGATAGGCTTGATAGTGCCGCGTGCTATACTCGACCCCTGGGATACAGACCCACAGGCTAATACCGGGTTTGAAGACTTCATTGAATGGGCCAAGGGACCCGTTCCTGAAGAGACAAGACGAATTTCCAAAATACCGAACAAAAATTCCGGTCAAAAGTCGTCTTCAAACGCTGCTGTGGCAGCTGCCCAGGCGTCTAATCCACAGCAGACCAACGTAACTACAATCGACGAAGATGACGAATGGCTTGTATCATTAATGAAAAAACAATCTAAATTAGGGCATGAGACAAGATTCAACGGAACTGTTTTGGGTGACGGTGATTCTACCGTGGAGAATGATACCAAAATTGCTGGAGCAGATGGTTCCGAGCCTTCATTTTGAACGGTTGTTATTAATGACTAACGATATTTATTAGATTTAGGATTGCTGGCGATTAAAGAAAAAACTAAAAGAAACGCACAAGAACCAGTAATAGAATGCATCCCAGTTGAGTTATCGACATAATATTTCCTTGGCATACATTTTCGTAAAGAGCATTATACATTATATATATAGATATGAATGACATAAAGAAGAAGTCGACGGCATACAGTTCATAAATATTAAAATTTCTTCATCTCGTCGCCTGCATGCGGTGATGATGTGTGATTTGAGTTAGGACTGTTTGCATTTTCACTCGTGACTCGTTTGATTGATGTGTACATTTCGTGATCCTGCGCCATCCGCTGCGCCAATTCAGTATTCACTCTGATTGGAGCTGGTCTGGAGTTGCTGGTTGACAATGTCTCAACATCTGCCATAGTAGATGTACGAACTGCTGCAGATCGTGTCGAGTTTCTTGCCTTCAGTCCAGTTGACGGTTGCTCTTCCCCTGTCGCATTTCGATTTTCATTTCTACCTACATTAGGAGAAGTTGCTGACGATGCTGCTCTTTGAGCTTGAGCTGCAGCTTGAGCATCATCATCCTTGAGGTATTGCTCAAATCTGGTTATTATTTCTTTTGTAGTCAGTTGTGAAGTAGCAGACTGCAGATTAGTATGTTGCAGAATGCTCAAAACTTCGGTTGGCACTTCGGCCATTTGACTTTGTTCTTCAATCAACGTATTGACAGATTCGATAGAAAGGAAATATCCGTCACCTTGCTCGGCATTAGCCGCAGCCGCAGCTGCTGCGCTAGCTGTAGCGTTGGTGTTGTTATGCTTGATGTAGAGAATATTCGGAGTAATAACTGTGGCCAGATTGTGAGCGTCCATTTTAGATCCTGTTTCATCATCGATGTGTGAAAATGAAGCTGTCCAATTGAGGAAAAAGAACAAGACTTCCATAGTATCACGATGAGTCTTTGGTAGGAGCAGACATGTTAAATGTAATATACGCTTTCTTATCTCGAGATCATCGAATTCTAAAAAAGTTAGTAAAAAAAAAAAAAAAAAAAAAGCTAAAAAACTTACTCTGAGCAGTAATCCATAGCTTGAGCAATTTTGTGGTCATCAATGGTTCAGGAAGTTCTCGTAAGAATTTTTTCAGCAAAGCTGCTAATTGAACCGCCGTTTCCTCCGTCAGGATCCCGCTTTTGTCCGGGTTCTTGTCAATTTTCTCCGTAAATTCCTTTAATCTACGGATATTCCCGTTTTTTCTGAAAACGCCTTCAACAGACATATCCTTTTGCCGCATCGACGATATACAGTCATCAATAAACGCCGGAATCTTCAATGCAGAAGGGCCTACACCCAATGTTGAGTCCACGCCATATTTGTCAACCAATTGATCCAATGGGACACCAAATACTCCCGTAACCTTTTTCTGTTTCTTCTGTTTATCACTGCCAAATGCCTTTCCAAATTTTTCCCAAATAGTAGGCGTTTTCTTGACATCAATTAACTCCAACAATTCGTCTTGAGTGAAGTATTCAGATAATGTTCGTTCCAAAAGCAACACCGCGATGTGCCTAACAGAAAATAATTCAACGTCACTAAGTTCAGAAATGTATTTCTTGTAATGATGTCCTTGATCTCGTCGGCTAATGGAGCCACCCACAACCTTTGCCTGCGGAGCACTGTTGCTAGGCGTATTATCTCTTATTTGGTGTCTGAATGCATTAGGTCGTTGTTCTCGTGCCTGTTCGGCGGCAACAATTCGTGGAATATCGTCTAGAGTAAGAGAAGTCTCATTTTTGAATAGGTCTGTGGTTCGATCCAACCTATTCTTTGGCTCTCGTTGTATTTCATCTTCAATTTTAAGCTGTTTAAGACCCTTCTCTGGATAAGCAGTAGATGATAATTTGGGTGATTTGGAAGTGTTATCCAACAAAGGTGGTGAATGCTGAGTCCGTGGAGGAATATTGTTGTTAGAACTGCTGGCAGAGGCCGCGGCCGAAGTCGCTGCTACGGCGGCGGCAGTTGCAGCAGGAGATGCAGTAGTAGATGGTTGTGAAACTTCTTGCTGAGGTTGAACAAGGGACGGAGTAGAATCGTTTTTACTCATTTGACCTTCTTCAGAATCAGGCATATCCAAAATACGCGATCTTCGGGCTCTTCTGGATGATTCAGACACTCTCTGATCCAACTTGGTCGAACGTAATCGTCTGATATCCGTCAACGTAGTCATATAGCCACGTTCATTTTGCGAGAGATCCGACGTAGACGATGACTTGGAACCAGCGGCACTGGCAGGAGGAATACTGCTTTGAGTACTTCCTTGTTGCTTTGATTTTTTATCACGTGCATCAAACGCATGAAGAACCAATTGTAACCTTGCGACTGCAATTCGTAACAAAAAGACAAATTGATGCAGTTTTGGAACAACAATGAACCCTGTTTTTGAATCCTCTGGCGCACACAGATAGCAAAACACTTGTTTGTGAGTAATACTCCATCTGGCTTCGGAAACCGCCTCAGAGATAGCCGGGATGTCATCAGATGAACCTCCACCAAGGGAACGTTTACAATGCCCGCATTTGAAACATTCAAGATGCCATCTTCGTTCACCGATCTTTGTGCACACTTCCTCTACGCTTTTGTCACAGACGTAACAATGGTCACTGGTCATTGCATTGACATTGATGCCACTGTTCAGCTTGCTACTGGAATCTTCGTTTTCGTGGATTGAGACCCGATCCAGAAGCTTGTCTACCATATTTCCATCCAAGTTTTGACGATCATAGGTCAGCGAATTGGATAAGCCATAACGGATTAATAATTTGAGGTAATGCGCCAAACTAGTAACCAAATTTAACAGCTCCTGAGTAATGCCCATCCGCTTGACGGATTTTTCCCTAGCCTTTGAGACTAAGGACATGAAGCCAACAATTTTCTTGCACAATGTCTTTGCTTCTTTACCCAACCTGGTGTATTCAGTTTCGCCATCATTGTCAGTTTGCTGCCGTATTATCGGGTCAATAGTTAAACACAGCTCGTTTATTGCGTTGAAAAGGACTTCCACCTTGTTCACGAGCTTCATCGTAGCCTTTAGAGCATCGGAAAACTTCCCACCGGAAGCATTCTGAAGCATATCAGAGATATAGCTAGCTGTAGCCTCTTCGTACCCACACAGAATTGTCCATATCCTAAAAACTTTTTGGTCCATTTCAGCTTCATGTCGAGAAACTTCCTTTTGCGTTAGCGACTCCAGCGGCGCAGATGCGGTGACTGATAACGGCCTCAGTGGGTTTAAGGTAGGGGGGATTCCGTCTGGACACAACTTGACGTTCCAAAACTTGAAGATCATATAACATTCAGGATGCCACTGTTGTTCCCGACCACCTCTGAAAATCTCCACAAATTGCTTCAATATCGCCGTCTGACAGCCTTCACATTTTGAGGCATACATGGTGGAATAGTGGAAATGACAGTAGATCTGATCGCGATATTCGTAATAGGAATCTTCTGGGCCAAAAACGGTATCACATAATGAACAAGTGAAGTGTTCGACATGGTACTTGCGGCCCAGGGCGGTGATGTAAGATCCACGTAACGCCCCATCACAGACGTAGCACAGCAATTCCAGCCTTCTGAAGTAGTCCTTCTCACAGAGCGGGATTTGACTCGTGCCGTCGCCATCTTCGTCTTGAACTTCAATGGGGAAAAATTTTGACGAGCATAGCTTGCCACAGTCTGCGCAGGCAAAACAGTCAATGTGATAGGCCGCGTTGAGAGCTCGTACAAACTGTCCTGAGATGGCTTCTGCGCACTTCTTACACACCTTATTTGGCTTTTTCGTAATTGTCCCTCGTCCGTTGGGCGAATTATTCCCCAGGTTATTATTCTCGTTATCATTATTATTGCTGTCGTCATCGTTGCCTTTGTTATTATTATTATTATTATTATTATTATTGCTGTTGTTGTTGACATTATTATTATTATTCGTAGCGTCGCTGTCATCGTCATGGCCCTCATCACCTCGATTGTTACTCCCTAACCCCTTTACGCCGTGACCCAAAGACGACTTGCGTGGCCCATACGGCTGCTGCGAGTTGTGCGGGAAATACCCTGTAGGTGTGACCGTTGAGGAAGTTGTGGCAGGATGTGAGTTAGTATTGGGCACTGGCGAGCTGATGGGCGAATAAAATCCGTTAGTATCCCCATCTTCCGATGACTCGGAGCCTTGCCTTAGCGGACTGGTGGGAGAGTCTAGCTTATACATTGTAGTAGGTCGACTGAAGTTGATTCCCCTGGAAGAGGACGATGGTCTGCTGGTATTGATGTTAGTTAACGACGTTGAATGGCGTATTCCACTGTGATTGTCTCCGTAGCTTGTAGTTAGTGATTCGTCTGTTGGTGACCCTGGCATTGGTCCGCTATTTTCATGTCAGTACAAATAACAACAGCTTGCCACTCCGACTTACTTCTCTAGTCCTATCCATCTAAGTCCTTCCCCTGTGTAATTCAAAACTACTACTTTCTTGGGCGCGCTTCTTGCTGACCCCGTTATGTCGTGTTTCGAAAACTGGGTCTTACGAAACACCCGCGTACACGACAGCACATGTTGTAGAACCAATCACGCATATATAAAACGTTCGCGCGCTTCAGTGTGTGCATGTTTGTACCACTCGTCTCAAGTCAGTGCAGTGAAGATCTTTTTCGGGAGCGTATCACAATATTTTTTTTTTTTTTTTTTTCTTTCGAACATGCATGAGCATGGTTTTTGCTTTTGAAGCTGTTCTCGTATAGAATAATTATTTCAGGGCGTATTTTGACGTCTGTCAACCCCTGCAGCCTTTTGCTCTCGTCGGAGATTTGCACAGAGCGGGTTGCCAGCTAATTGGTGTGCCTGGCTTGCACAGGTTATGTACAGTTCTGTTATGGATGGGGATGTCGTTTGCTCAGCCTGTCTCACGTCAGCTGAAACAGTCCATGTTCTGATTTTGAGCATTGACATCGGCACTGGCGAGGTGTTTCGAGACCTATTGATTGATGCTGTTGTTTCCACGCATCTATCTTTTTGAGCACCGGGGGAGGGGGGACAGGGCATTGTTGCCCCCCGTGGAAAAAACACCCTTTTTTCTTTTTTTTTTTTTTTTTTTTTTTTTTTTTTTTTTTTTTTTTTTTTTTTTTTTTTTTTTTTTTTTTTTTTCTTTATTTTATTTTTATTTATTTATTTATTTATTTATTGCTTCTTTTTCGGGAGAAAACTAGAAGTATTGCGCTGCAGACAGTCTTTTTTTTTTTTCAAAACCACAGGGACTGTGTGCTCCCTGTCACCAGGATTGTGTTATCACTGATTCTCGGGGCGATCCTCCAACTCCGTCTTACTGCATCAATGTCCTGCCAGATCAGGGGGTTTGAACAACACCCCTCGCTGACCACACATCGGGTTCCCCTCAATGTTTGAACGCAGATCGAAGAATTCGTCAGTCTCCACATTCACACTCTGTTAAAGTAGCCCTGTGGGAGGGGGACGGGGGTTGCCATCCCAGTTCCTCTCTCCGGTTCGAACTTTACTGGAACTCTGAACTCCCCCTGGTCACAGTCACCACGCGGGCGGCGTTCAATTTTATGACCCTGCGGGGCTTGTGTGTGCCCTGCGGGCGGCCCTTTCTTTTCTAGAAAGGAAGCAAAAGCACTGGATTGCCTCGCAGAAGCCATCAGAGGCAATGACCCTGCGGGGCTTGTGTGTGCCCTGCGGGCGGCCTTCTTTTCTAGAAAAGAAGCAAAAGCACTGGATTGCCTCGCAGAGCTACCTTTTTTGCTTCTTTTCGGAGAAAAAAGAAGCCGCCGGAGGCTACTTGAGGCTCGTTACCTCGGAAAGTTTAGAGAATCTATTTTCAGCCTACGGCTTGTTTAAATAAGGTGGCTACAGTACAAATATATATCGTATCATATCATATCATATCATGCCACACAGACACACCACCACCACCGCCGCATGGCAGACGGCTTTTCCGGTACGCCGATATCGGCCTGCCGACCACCCTCCCCCCGAGATAAACGTCAACGAAACGCAGAGGGAAGAAAGGGTAGGCTCGCTCGCACCTACATATATATATGGGAATAACCAACAACTGGACCGGACGCAGTATGATCAGAGAAACGACATCACAGGACCTGTACCCGGGGCTAAACGACATCAGCGACGCGCTGGAGGCGCTACCGGTGGAGGTTATCCGGCATTTCACGCTGTTACGGGAGATTGACGCCAAATGCGTAGTGCATGTGCCGACGTTGAACGAGCTGATCAAGAGGTTTTTCTCGTACCCGGACAAACTGGACGAGCGACAGAAGATGGAGCGGGAGGAGGTGATGGCAGAGATTCGACGGCTGATCCGGGAGCTCATGCCCTGCCAGGAGGAGAAGATGCATGTGGCCGGCGTTGCGGCAGAGACGATCAAGCGACATTTGGCCCGAATTGATCACGACTACAACCTGATCGCGGAGACTGAGATCCCGGAGGAGGTCCAATACGGGTCTCCGGATCACCCTGCGATTGTTCAGTCCAAGAACAGCGACTCCAAAGCAGCGCAGAGCAGTCGAAGCGAGTCGAGACGGGAGGCCATAGCGGCCAGAAAGGCCCAGAAGGACGAGAAGGAAGAGAAACGGGGCCCTGCGACCCAGAGCACACGGGGAAGAGGAGCTAAAGGGCGCACCAACACCCCAGTGCAAACACACAATGCATCTTCACACACCGGTAATCATAGCAGCAACAACCAGCCGATCCAATTCCAACAGTATCACCAGCCTCCACTGCCACACCAGCAGCAGCAGCAGCATCACCACCAGACCCACCAACACCAGCAGCCACATCAGCAACAGCCTCCCCAGTATTACAGCAGTAGTCAGCAATCGGCCAAGAAACGGAAGATCAACGAAGCAGAGGACCCATATGGTGGCCCGGACGACGGTGGATATAACTCGCGGCCGTCCACACCGACTTACAGTCGACGCAGTCGCAAGGCTGCAAACAACAACCACGGCCATAGCAATAACAACAGCAACGACGATGAGCCTGTGTATTGCTACTGCCAACAGGTGTCCTACGGCGAGATGGTCGGGTGCGACGGGCCCGACTGCAAGAACGAGTGGTTCCACCTGCCCTGTATTGGTCTGTCCTCCCCACCCAAGGGACAGTGGTTCTGCGAGGACTGTGCGTCCAAATATCGACGTCGTCGTTGAGTGTAAGTTACGAATATGTATATGTATTAGGATTTTTGTGTAAGCCGGCTCGATGTGGCCTCCGGCGGCTTCTTTTTTCTCCGAAAAGAAGCAAAAAAGGTAGCTCTGCGAGGCCAGAAGGCCCGCCGCAGGGCAATGTGCCTCCGGCGGTAGCTCTGCGAGCCCAATTCCAGTGCTTTTGCTTCTTTTCTAGAAAAGAAGGCCGCCCGCAGGGCAATGAGCCTTCGACGCTAGCTCTGGGGGGCCAGTTCCAGTGCTTTTGCTTCTTTTCCAGAAAAGAAGGCTGCCCGCAGGGCAGGGCATGCCTCCGGCGGCTTCTTTTTTCTCCGAAAAGAAGCAAAAAAGGTAGCTCTGCGAGGCAATCCAGTGCTTTTGCTTCTTTTCTAGAAAAAAAGGCCGCCCGCAGGGCAATGTATCTCCGACGCTAGCTCTGCGAGCCCAATTCCAGTGCTTTTGCTTCTTTTCTAGAAAAGAAGACCGCCCGCAGGGCAATGTGCCTCCGACGCTATCCGGGTACGGCGCCTGAAAGAGAGACAGTTGTGCGAGGTCGGTCACGTGGTGCTGTGAAAAGGGACTGGGCCCACGTGAGCATGAGCACGTCCAAATATAATGCTCGATTCTAGAACGGAAGACAGCACACTTTAGACGTTGGGCGATCGCGCGCCCGATCGGGAAACCGTTATGCCGATCGATATCATGAATAATTTTTTTTTCAAGCCGCACATCCCTTATGATGTTGTGCGTAAGGAGGATTCGGAGCCCACAGCCCGAGAGGTGGTAGTGCGACGTTGCAACCGCCCCAAGAAACGGGCGGAATTCTGCAATGGATAGGGAGCAGCATATTATTTTTGTGCCGTTGTCT
This sequence comes from Blastobotrys terrestris, assembly GCA_030674225.1. Lineage (NCBI taxonomy): Eukaryota > Fungi > Ascomycota > Dipodascomycetes > Dipodascales > Trichomonascaceae > Blastobotrys > Blastobotrys terrestris. Next base: position 1,460 of record JAJLUR010000196.1, on the reverse strand, counting down.
CGTCCCCCACTATGAGGGCTTGCTCATGGGAAGGAGGGGGCATATTTCTGCGAATGGCTTCATTTTTTTGCTGCCATTTGCGTCTGTGACAAAACCGGAAACCGACCTATCGGGCATGTTTGTGAAACCGCGCGATGCATGGGTTGAAAGAAAGGTTTTTCCGAAGGACGGTTGAATGGATCTGTTTTTTTTTTTGAAAAAAAGACCCTCCCCCCCCTCCTCCCCCCTTCTACAGCCGTGGCCAGTGGTAGATGGGATCTTCCGGAGCAGATGCAGGAAAGGCGACCTTGTTGCACTGCAGATGCCTAATTCGGTCACCGAACCGAGGAAAAGAGCGTATAATCTCGGATCTTGGTTTCACCGCGCTGCGAGTGACAGGAAACGGTCTTAGATCGAACACACCCGTGTGGTAGTGGTGGATCGCAACCGTTGGTGAAAGTTCCCTCCCTGAAAACCCCTCCCACTGGATAGCGGAGCCGCTGACAGCGCACCCCGTTTCCGCCACCACCACCACCACCCCAGTACCTGTGTTTCGAGAGCGCTCGTCTCCACCTGAGTCAGTACGACCCTGTCGATGTTTGTCGTTTCTTTTTCTACCCGTTGCGCGCACGCGCAAGATGCAGGTGCGAGTACAACGGTCGGACACCAGCCTCCCTAAAAAAATAAACTAGCGAGTGGGACGTTTATAAGCAGGGCGATTGGGACATAAAAAAAACAAATAAAATAAGGGACCCGTGAGACGGAGTAGGGAGAGAGAGAGAGAGAGAGTTAAAGGGGCTAGTGATAGTAAAGAATAATAAAGTACTACACACCACACCACCACACCACCATCATAAGCACCATAAGCACCATCATACACACACAGATACACACACAGAGAGAGAGAGAGAGAGAGAGAGAGAGAGAGAGAGAGAGAGAACAAAAAAAAGGAAATAAAAGGAACGAAGAAAAAAACAAATTACATCAGCGTAAATACAGCAGCCAGAGAGAGAGAGAGAAACACAGCACAAGCACACAGGAGGATGCAATCAGCAAGCCAGTTTGTGCGAGAATATAAGCTGGTGGTAGTCGGCGGGGGCGGTGTAGGCAAGTCTGCGCTGACCATCCAGCTCATCCAGAGCCACTTTGTGGACGAATACGACCCGACCATAGAGGACAGCTACCGGAAACCGTGCGTGATAGACGAGCAGTCGGCGTTGCTGGATGTCCTAGACACTGCGGGCCAGGAGGAGTATTCAGCGATGCGGGAGCAGTACATGCGCACCGGCGAGGGCTTCCTGCTAGTATATTCAATTGCATCGCGATCTTCGTTCGAGGAGATCATCGCGTTCCACCAGCAGATCCTGCGGGTGAAGGATAAGGACCAGTTCCCCATGGTCATCATCGGCAACAAGTGCGACCTGGACAAGGAGCGTCAGGTCAGCGAGGAGGAGGGCCAGGCAATTGCCCGTCAGTTCGGC
>JAJLUR010000195.1:0-26201 GCA_030674225.1 Blastobotrys terrestris | reverse complement strand
TTGATTCTGTCGGCACACCTCTTGAGCTCATCAGTTGCGTTAGCAATGTCTTGATAATCAGGGTGGTCGGGTTCTGTGCAGTCTTGAAGCTGCGAGAAGAGTAGAGGATACTTGAGAAACCTTTGGACTGGTTTGATGAGAAGTGCATCCAGAGTCCAAGCGTTTGTACGATTTTTGGATTCCTCTAGACATTCACACAGCCAACTGTCGACGATAGGACAAGCGAGAGCTTTTATACGATAAAACGTGTCCATCTGAGACTTGTTTTGTTCGCAAAAATATTTAAAGACATGTTCCATTTGAGGAATGTAGTCAAACATGATCTGGCCAATATTGGTTGAACTATTCGGGTCGGGGCAAGAAGAGGGAGACAAAATTTCATGCGGAACAGAGTTGATGAGCTGCTCTGTGAAACTGGTGGAACATTCCAAAACCATGGGCAAATTTGATTTGAGCATTTCGATGTCGGCCTTGGAGACGAAACCGGTATACTTTTCACCATTTAACTTGTTGAGATAAACATCAAGGATGATTGAGATGTCCGTTGCAAAGGATTTTTCCGTATTTACAAGTTCACGGATGATATTATGTCGTTTGTTGATACGTTTGTGATCCCGAAGGGGCGGTTGAATAGGAGGAGGTGCTGGTGGCGGAGGAGAGGTATTGTATGAGGAGATGGAAGAAAATGTAGAGCCGAGCGAGTTTTTGGCACCGTGAGAATACGATTCCGAAGAGGATACGGAGGATCTGTCATCATAATAAATCATGTTGCCCATTACCTTAGGAGACGAAGGAGGCTTGAGGAATTCGTGGTCGTCTTCGTTAGCAAAGATAGGCCCAGCTGCTGTTTTTGAGTTTAATTGAGGATATCGCTCGAACGGCAGCGGGGGAAGCTCTTTATTTAAAGCTTTTTTTTTCCTTGCTGCAGAGGCCTGTTTTCGATCGACAGGGATTGAGGAGGATTTGTGGTGATGCTGTTGCTGATCGTTGTGTTTTCGACGATGGTGATGGTGGTTCCGATGCTGATGCTGATGCTGATGCCGATGGTGACGACGAGAGTTGGATTGACTGCGATGGCGACGCTGGTGGATATTCGAATTATGACGACCTCTAACAACAGTTCCCCTTAAATCTGTCGACGAGCTCTTTCTCTCCGCTCTTCTGCTGTGGTCACCATGATCGTCAGAGTCGACTGGTCGATGCATCAAAAAATATATCTCACTATCTCTGGCAGACAGGGGTTGACAAATTATTCGACCTGTCAAGCAGAATGCAATTTGTTTTTATAAAAACAGGTCAACGGCTGGGTCCGTTTAGGTAATAATATACGCTCGACTGCAAATTATTATTTTATGCAAGATGAATGTGGTGCTTAAAGGGAAAAAAAAAAAGAAAAAGAAAAAGAAAAGAAAAAAGAAAAGCGGTTCTAGTGCGACCCTGTATTAACGAAATTGGCAAAAACTAAACAACAAGGCTCCCGCCATCCCCTTAAATCAAATCTCCACTGCCGGTCATTAATATATTAATATATATATAAATATACGAGGTCCACCGTTTTCACAACCACCCTCCATCAACTCAAGTGGCATATGCTGAATTGTTTCAAACCTAATATCAGAAACATCGAACCCTATTCACACCCGCCAACCCACCACGCAAATAGTTACAAAAAAAGAAAGCATCTATGCTTCAACTTGGGCGAAATTTTCAGGGGTAGCACAGATTGATCGCAGTCTACCACAAAAATTTTTCAGGGCGGAAATTATTATATGCATGCGAATACGATAGATTCAGGGGGAGGGTGTGAAATGCATCCTCGGTTCCGTACAAAGGAAGGCTGCACGATGATTTTTTATTTTTTTTTTTTTTTTTCTGAAACCCTGGGGCTGGCTAATGTTCTATATATATTAAAACTCTAAAAAACTGCCTCGAACTGTATGCGAGCTGAAGGAACCGGATGTGGTTCTTTTTATTTTTTAATTTTTTTCTTTTCTTTTCTTTTCTTTTGCTAAATACTCATGTGTGGAAAATCATTTGGATGATGTGTCGCGGGCTTTCTTTGCAGCAAGCCAGCCGAAGGTTTTCCTAATTAGGGTCCGCCCCGCCTTCCTAAAGTAACCAGTTACTATGGCAGATCAAAATAGGATCTGCAATGAAGTGATACTGAAACATATAACCCTGCTGATAGAGACGGTAGATAGGTGCGTAGTCTATTGTAACTGTAACTGATCAGCTGTTCAAATTTTTTTTTTTTTTTTTTTTTTTGTTTGTTTTTGTCAAACCCAGGTAGGACTACCCCCAGAAATTTTGCTGGGGACTCAGAACGGAAATGGAATGAGGTTCTTGGTGCACTCTTGGATTAGATTGCCGCCAAGATGCGAATTGGCCTTTTTTATTTATTTATTTTTTTTTTTTTTTACATTGCAGCTGAGGCAGCCACCAAACATGCCATGCAGCAGCTCACGAAAATGACAAAACATTCTGTGAGTGATTCATAACAGTTGCGAGCGTCGGTTTCACGGAACTTCGGGCGAATCGGAGCATCGAGAGTAAACAAAAGTCCTGGTTTCAAAACAAAAATATACACAAAGACAATTAAAGCCTTCAGACCAATGCATTAAAATCGTTTTTGACTACAGTACGAGAAAAGCGCAACAACAACAACAAATACGTTTATTGTTATTCCTTTTCTACATCGCATCGCCATGCAGGTTGGGGTGGATGTGTTGGTGGAAATTTGTAATCTTGGGAATTTAAAAATCCTCCCTCCGAGATCTACCCTTACAACAACCCAAACTAATCTTTTGCCTCATCCTTATCACACCATACATGGTAAGTCACAAAATATTCAAAAAATGCACCCAACACCCGCTAATACACATTCGTTCAGACACTCCCCAATTTGCGACGAATCTTTGCCTCGTTTAGATCAGAAAAGGAAGAACGAGAATATTCGCGTCAGGCGTTCTTTAACTTGATTGGCTTTCTCGGGACGTGTGTAGTTTTCAGTTTAATTGCCCAAAAGCTCTCAGGCTCCAAGGGTGGATTATGAGACGCCATATCTCTACTATTGTCCAGGCAAACGTCCCGTCAAGATTTTATTTGAGCAGCACTATTTTGCCGTTCTTAAAATCCTCCCTTACCAGTGAGACATATTTACCTACCAAATTAGATCAAAATTACACGCTGAGAGATGTGTTCAGAAGAACAAGCTATTCGGTGTCCGACCTCAAAACGCAATACTGTGAGCTACGCAGTTTCTACGAATTGGTTCTGGCAGAACCTCAAGCGCCGACTCCGGCCATGACTGCCGGGACGGAGGTGCATAAAAACCTCGAGTTAGACACGAATTTTGAGAAAATGGCCATCCCTCCCGAAGTTGTTCAAACCAGAGAAGACGTATGGGCATCCAAATTCGTTCAATTGAGGGACTCGATGCGGCAGCTAAATGAAATTGGTCAAGTTCGCGAGATGTATGTAATGGGCGTTCTCGGTGGCCATCTCGTTACCGGATATATTGATTTGGTAACTGTTGATGATTGTGATGCTTTGAGAATCACAGACACAAAAACCAGATTGTCACACTCGTTGCCTATGGAGCAACAACAAACATCTGCCTATCATCAATTGTTATTGTATCATGAGCTGCTGAGGCAAATGGTCAGTGGCCCACCCACCGCCCTTTTGAACGCAATTTCCACCGATCATCTCGGCCTCAACCTGCGTTCTCCACTCCACCCGGAGCTTTCAGAACTCATTGGTTATCGCTCTTTGGAAGAAGCGTTGCGTGGATGCAGCGCTGCGTTTAAAGACACACCACACAAGGTGTCAGATCGGCTGAAGGTGGAATACATTGGCATCCGCAAAAGCCAACAATATACAGTGGCAACAGTAATGTATGAGTATGATGAAAGCGTCTTGCGTGAGTTACTGGCGTACTCTCTATCATTTTGGGAAGGCGGACGGCCCCCAATGGGAGTTAGTGTGGACGAACTCAACAAATGCAAATCCTGTCCGATGGCTCCGAAGTGCAGCTGGCGACACGAGGTGGAAGCATATGCGGAAAAGCTGAAAGGCTCATAAACCCTCACTTTAATAATAATAATGCGATAGAGTAAGGTACAACGGTTAGGTTCTATCTATAAGGCGATCGTTGTCGATCGATCTGCAGGATTACTTCAAAAATATTTCACCTTGGAGGTTAGAATAATGAGTCTTTTTTTTTTCTATTATCATTAAAGACGGAAGGTTATTATTATCTATACAAAAAAAAAAGTTACTGGTCTATAATACAGGGATTAAAATTGGGTTTGCTTTTGCTCTTGCTTGCCAATATAATACTTTCCGATTTCATACGAGGTCCAGCAAATGGCGGTGGAGGGCATGTTAGAGACGATTCTGGGACGTAGGCCCCTCCAGAAGCCTTTAAAGCCAGAAGTTTTATAAATATGTTGTGCTCCGGAGTAGAAAGAATTGACGTTGGAGGCACTGGCATCGTAGCCCCGGGTTTGCAACAATGTTTTGATGACGTCTAAAGGAGTAGTAATAGCCGCTGCAGCTGCACCAGCAACACCACCTGCAATGCAATGGGCCATTGGATCATGGGCCTTCTTTGGGTTAAGGACTTTGGACGTAGATTCGTACACGGTGAAGTTGACGACATGGAACGGAACGTTCATGATTAATGTGGTTGGATACGAAACATAGAATGCGGAGATACCTTCCTTTCTGTGAACATCAAGTGCACATCTAATGAAGGACTTGTACTGTCGACCATATAATTGCATTCTTTGTTTGATCACGTCAAACGGATTCATGAGGGCATCAGAGGTGATGGTGGCAGATGCACCTGCCACAGAGGTGAGTAGCGGATGGTGATGTTGATCAGCATTGCCTCCAATGGAGTTTTTGACCAGTTCGTAGACTCCGAAGTAAACTGCATGTGCAGGGCCGGCACCAACTATGACTGATCCGATACCTCGCCATAAGCTGGCAGCCCCCTCAGTGGAGGAGATTTTGGTCACCGCATTCACGATACCAGAGTATATGTTAGCAGTCTTTGCCACCTGCATTCTCGTTTTGATTGCATCCACCGGATACATTACGGTGTGTTCCATGATACCTGCGAATGCTCCTGCCACCAAGCTAGCGGTCAAGGAGGCACCTGGTAATGATTCATAATCATCTTCCTCGAATTCCACAGGAGTCAAGGAAGGTGGTGGAGTCTGTGATGATGATGGTGCTGCTGTAGTCATTACTGGGTATGTTGTTGCTGCGGGTGGAGGAGAGCTTTCTGGCATACTTCTTTTTTTTTTTTTTTCAGATCTGATAAAAAAATGTTATTTCCAATTTAGTGAGCGGTGCTTTTTATGTAAGTATTTTTTTTATCCCATCGGAGGGCCGGGGGGAGGAAAAATACCGGCGGGGCCTAGAATTACGAAAATGGGGTCGGACCCGAGGTGGACAACAGCCAAGGTGGCTGGGCCAATGGTTGACTAAATGGGTGATGGTGGTAATCTGATCGATTATTATCTGTATATTTATATAGCTGATCGCTTGGAACTGAGTTTTTTTTTTGTTCCTTTTCTACTTTTCTGGAATAGGAGAGCTTTAGTGCGATGGTATTATTATTTTCTGCAGTCATGAAGGAGCGTGATAATGCATGAGGGATAATACAAAAATACCGAGAACGATTCAAATAGTGTAATGCAGTGGGTAACCAATTTTTTTTTTTTATTATTCTTATTATTAGAAATAAATTATCCAACTAATGAATGACTCAGTTGGAGACACCCTTGTAATATCAACGAGGTATATAAGGGAGCTAGTGTCTGATAAATTTACTAAATTGACTTTTTTTTTTTTGACAAGTCACGTGATTCTTTCTTTCCGCAATGGGAAATATCAGACAGTTCACTCTGTTCTATTTTTTACGGACTTGGAGGAATCAACTTGTGCCAATAAATAAATATAAGTAGGCATAGTTTCCCTGTATTTTGATTCCTTCTCTGCTTTTATAAATAAAAAACCTCACCCGTTAATATCCCCGGCAATTATGTGTTTTTAGTTTAAACTTCCAGCTACCGAAGTTTATTTATCCCCTTCACGTCTAACGATGTCAGAGCGACCACAAAAGATAAGAAGAACCAGCCAACAGACATCAGAACGAGTGCTGGAAACAATTGATGAAAGGCCCCAAGAGGAAAGCCTTGAGAAACCTTCCATAGGGCTGGACCAATTGCTCAAAACAGAACAACAACTATGCGGATGTTTAGTCCCATACAGAAAGGATTGGACACAACAAACAGTGCAGCAATTGAGAATTGAAGTGGTGGACGGAGAACTGTTCTCAAGCACAAACGCCAGAAGCGACTATGTTGGGAAGTGGATCCACGATCTACCAGGGAACTGGGATTTGAATTGGATGGAAGACGAAGCATTTACAGTAGTGGATAATGTAGCTGCAAGCTCACTTACATTAGCGTCAGCTGCATGGGATGTCATCCACATCGTCGAGAAGATGAAAGAAAAAGGCTACTACGAGATTGTGAACGATCTGTTTAACTGCATTGACCATCCTTCATACAAGTGCGACAGATTCGTACAAAGTGATCTTAAAGGTGAAACTATTGACCGCAAAATCCGTTATTATTGTTGCAACCGCGACTTTCCTTTTATGTTTGTGGTCGTCGAAGAGGCCGCGAACATTGATAAGCTTGGCCCTGTCGCAGATCTTAAGATGCCTGCGAACTGGATGGAAGAGCAGGTGTTGGGGGCAATTTTTTTTGCAATGCATCATATCTCTGACAAGCGTCAGGCTTGTAGTAGCCAAGTATTTGCTGTCCATTGGGTTTATAAACATTTCGCTATGTATCGAGCTGACGCCGACGCAGGTTACATTCAAAGTACCAAACAAGGATATCCTCTAGACCGCAGTATGCATATACGTCGAGATCCGCCAAGGCCACTTGGCTGTTCCTACGACACATATTATGATTTCTTTAATGAGGATCACCGGCCGAGGTTCTTCCAGTTCTTCGAAAACATTCTATTGTCCAACAACATCACTCCAATAATACCTCGTTAATGACCCCGCTTACTCAAAACTAATATGCATATACAGCCAAAAATACAATCCTTACTGTATGTGCCTCTAAGAGCTACTGTTTTGCTTCTTTCGGTCAAAAAAAAACTACCAAACTGCAGAAGCCAATTGTCCTGCGGGGAGCCTTCTTTTCTAGAAAAGAGGAAAGAGCACTGGCCTAGAGCCTCTTTTCGGAGAAAACACAGGCGTTCGGGCTGACCGGAGACCGCTTCGGCCTGGGTTTAAAACCTTATAGTTTAACATGCAACGTGATATCAGTGACGCAGTTGGTGCACAACTGAGCCCGTCAACTGGGTAGTTGTAGTTCTACTTAACTATCGATAACCGACGCATATCCTTCATAAAACTCAGGAAAGCCTCCTCTACTGCTCAAACTTGGGGAAATTTTCGATGTCATCTAACTTGAGTTACGTTGCAACTGTTTTTCCCGGGAAATTATTTTCGGGGCTTCAGTTCAGAGATACTTCTTCCCAGATAGACACCAGCTCAAATCAATAAGCTCAAGGAATGCTGTATTTAAATTTGTTTCAGTTCCAAGTCCTACCCATTCCATGGGACACCAAACTCTAATATCGAGGATGCATTGTGTAAGTTTAAATATCACAAGTAACCTTTTCCTGCCTTCTTCTCTTCCTCGTACCCACTCTTCCAACATGAAGGTGCTGAAGCAAAAGCAGAAGTACGACATTCGACGGAAGCTGGTGATTATCGGAGATGGAGCGTGCGGGAAGACTGGTTTGCTGATGTAAGTAGACCAACAAAAAACCAAGCGGACAAAAAAAAGTTCAAACAAAAATTGACTTTCTTTGCAGGGTATTCTCAGAGGGAAAGTTTCCTGAGGGTTATATACCAACCATTTTTGACAGTACCATTGCAGAGGTCGAAATAGATGGGAAAATCATTCAATTGGCATTATGGGATACTGCGGGGCAAGAAGATTTTGACCGATTGCGGACGTTGTCGTATCCGGATTCCAACGCCATTCTGATTTGCTTTTCAATCGACTCGCCAGACTCACTGGAGAATGCCATTGATAAGTGGTTGTTAGAAGTTGATCATTTCTGTCAAGGAGTGCCTTTCATCTTGGTAGGTTGTAAGGCAGATTTAAGATCCGATCAGACGGTAGTTCGGAATCTTCGCAAGATTTCGCAGCGACCAGTGTCCGAAGAGGAAGGAAAAGAAGTCGCAACTCAGATAGGGGCCCGAATGTATTTGGAGTGCTCAGCCAAGACTGGACAGGGTGTTCACCAAGTTTTTGAGCAAGCTACGAGGTTGGCGATTAATATGTACAGAAAAAAGAAGAAACGACGATGTATCATTTTGTAATTGAAGCGTATTTATTTTGAATATCTTTCCATTTCCATCCTCGCTGAGTTGGATTTAACGGGGGGTGTCTGCGGTTTGGAGGAAGAAGTCCATTTTCCGCATTGTACGACTTAGCTTGGTTTGCTTTAAATAAGTTTACGTAGAAATAAATAATGAAAATAGGAATCACTCATGTGCAGTTTTCATCGTCAGTCGAGCTGGATACATCGTCCTCTTCTTCCTGGATGCTGCCACGATTATTATTACTGTTATTGTCGTTAGTACTGAGTGAGCGCTGTTGGTATTCTTGCCCGTTCCGTAACGAATTTAAAGCATCGTGAAACCGAAAAGCTGCTCCAACGTCTGTAGAACTGCCATTTCTTCGACTCAGCCGGGTCCAAGGAGGGGTGGCTATGTAATAGCGGTAGTCGATATCGGGCTCGTCTACATATACCGGCGGTTCCATTGTATCTGCAATTGGATTTGTGAAGTGAACTTGTGGTCGATCGGCTTCTATATTCCGTGTCCGTTCGTTTCTCCTATGTATAGCATTTCGTCTCCTCAATGTGGTTAAGAAATTCATCCGATTTCGAGTACGATAGTCCAGCTCTCTGCTTCGCAGCCTGCTTTCCCGTCCATCATTCACTGTATTGCTCTCTATCTTCAGCCTCTTATTGCCAGAATCATCCCCAGGCGGTGATTGCGACCTTGGTCTCCATAATGGGATCCCCATAATGGCTGTGGGATATTTGTGATGTCCGTAGTAGAGTTATCTCGTGCTATATAGATCTCTTTCACTCAAGGGGCACAGTATCTGTACCTGTTCGTTATCACGGGTTACCCGGTCATGTAATACCGGCCCGCCGATTTTCGCCGCCGATATGCGGCCAGGCCAAGGTTTAGCCGTATATCGATCACTCTCGAAAATGTCCTACGTTGAATAATAATAACCAATTTACTCCTGAGTACATATATAAATAAGACCCCATGTTGAATTTATGCATACCCTAAAGGGAATGTCAAGTGCCAGTTTTTGGTTGTTAAATAATACGGAATGGGCCAACACGAAATGCAATATAAGGTGCGTCGGGTTGTAACCAAAATGCGCAGAATAGTACGAAATAATCGTACAAAACATAGCGAGTGTGTTTCTAGTTTATATAATTTATTCCTGTTCTAATCAAAAGTACGATATGAAATCCCGGGATCTATGAGAAATGAAATTGTATAAAAAAAACAATTGTGTCAAGGTCTACAGCCTAGTTGGCATCGCCAAGTTTGGCCGTAAGTTGATTGTTGATATCGGCAAGTCTAGAAGTGTTTATGTTATACTGATTGGCCTGTTGGATAAGTTTGGTGTAGGATTGAGAAAGGCTTCGAATAGCAGGGCTAGCGACGGCGTCAACTGCACCGCCAACAACGTTTCCAAGCATCACTTCAGCACCATCGGTGACAGATTGGACAAATGGACCCAAAAGGAAGTTTCCGACAGCGGTTGACAGCCCTCCGGTCAATGGGGCCAAAGCTTGTGAAACAGTGGCAATGGCATTGTCAATTTGGGAGTCAGCACTTTGAATTTCGGTGGTGGCTACCGCAGCACCAGCGTGCTCTGGATGATCGCGGATTTGTTGGTTCAACTTGTCCATTTGTTCACGGTAGTTGTTCATTGAACCTTCGGCGCCAACCAACATGAGTGGTTGGGTGGTGTCGCGATATTCAAGGTCGACGTTCAACCCTTGTGGGAGTGCAGCAGAAGAGGCAACTGCCACGATAGCAGCTAAAGTGTAGAGAAACTGGGTAGAGACCATTGCTGATTGTTTATTGTAGCGTTCAAAGTAGTAAAGATATAGAAGATGATTGATGATTTGAGAACATGCGTCTGGCTCTGTATTTATAGACGAGTTTGCGGTCACTATCACTAGATGAGTGGTCGGTTGTTTCAAAATCCAGGACTAAGGTTAAACGAAAAGCTTATTTAAGGTATAACGGCAACCATGGAAAAGATATCGTCGGAATGAACAGTCCAATTTTCATTAACAAGAACTGAATTGCTACTCTGCAGACCATCATTTGTTCCGTTAGAAAATAACGGGAACATGTTTACTCTTTCCCAGGATGGAGAAAAACCAAGTTTCCGTAGGTTTCATCATAGAGGTTGAGACATAAATAATCTAGACGAAAGCACGGCTAACGAATAATATACTCTGAGACATGAGTGAGATATAGATGGTCCAGACAAATCCAGACTCTTCCTGTTTCAGAGATCTTTGTCACGCATTCCTAAGTAATTTAACATAGTTAACATAGCGTGTTATGCTAGCTTTGAATTATATAGCAGCATGGCTTATGTTTAGCCTCGTTTGTCTTCTTTCGCAATGAAGGATTTTTCTTTTGTTCTAACCTTTTAGTGCTGTTGATAAAATAATACCATTTAAGTGATACAGTCGTTTTCATCTTTCCACGTAAACGGCAGCTATGACCATACCATAAATTAAGTTTATGGATAACCCGAGAAACCCATTTACATAACAGTATGGTTTGTATTATCCGATAGAAGCCTATCAATTGTGACACATGCATACTAACTTTACGGGAGCATTCGCCGGTCATTTGGCAAGTATTTTTTTCCATGTATCCAACATGTTTCAAAGCTTCTATCGGATGATGAAACAAATACTTGTTAGTTTATCAAGTTTCAACCGCGCTAATTTGTAACGGCTGCGAGTTTAACTTTCCCAGTGTCCTTATTGCCTTCATTCAAGCATTTTACATCTTAGGAATCTAGAGTCTCTGCATAACCAACAAAATCCAGTTCCCTGATAACCAAATCGTTAGAAAGTATAAGGTAGGTTGATAGCCAAAGGCAGGCACCGAAATCCATTTCTATTTCAACTAGTAGGATGTCCCTTGTTGCATTATTGGCATCAATCTTGATCTTTATTTATACTGCACAAGTTGAATCAATTACCATCGGTCACACACGCGAGCATTCAACCGAGGTATCGATTACTATTAACTGTCATCAGAGAAGCAACAAAAACGACCTACAGTTCGATTCGTATCGCAAACATAGTTCCCACCGAGTGGATCTTCCGCATCTGTTACCACTATGCAGGAGTTGATGGACTGCATAGATCCACAATCAGTCATTAACCCTAAAGACGTTTAAATGTCATTTATCCGTATCTAAAGATTTTTAAACAAGTGGAAGAACCTACAAGGCAGTTGACCTCTCTGTATCCCTCGACTAACCATTTTATTTGGGCGTGGTAGGACGCGTCATTAAGCAACACGCGAAACGGGATTTTTAAACAGCTTCCCCTGGTTTTTTATTATTATTTTGTTTTACATCTTCTAGCTATTCATATACTGCGTTTTATTTAATGGGTGAAGAGAAAGCTACGGCTGAGCCTACTGGGGAACTGGCTCCGTACCATACTGAAATTTCTCGGGTTGAACGGGATTTGCCATATGCTCCGAATCTGAATAACAACCGTAAGAAGCGTGCCTCGAGTCCGATAGAACATGATTCGTATTACTCCAAACGAGCTCATTTGAAACTGGCAAGTGATTCCTCAGACGTGTATATGTATCAATCTCAACCATCGTCAGATGCATATTACCATCAAAGCTCATCTTTACCACCATCTTCACCCATATTAGCAGCCGCAAGGGAGGATGAGGATGAAACTGATGATGATAATGATGACACCGTTGTTATAGATAGGAAACGTGTTTTATTTGATTCTCAGAGCTTCAATGAATCAAACATTTCTACTGCCGAGGGACGAATAGAATCTGCTATTGAAGCTTCAAACCCAAGAGTTGCTTTAGACGGGTTGGAGTTAACGGAAGTTCCACACTCTATTGTGGACCTGGAGCATATGGTGTGCACCTCCAGTATAGGATTCCATAAGCCTGAGATCCAGATTTATTTGAATCATAACAAGATCTCAACCCTACCGTTAAAAATGTTTGATTTAACTTCATTAACAGTGTTGATTCTGCGAGGGAACAATTTAAAATCGATTCCTACCTGTATAAGCAGGATGGACCAATTGACTGAGTTATCTTTGGGCCACAATCAGATTGAATATTTGCCAGGTGAGATTTTAAAACTTCCAAATTTAAAAGCTTTGTCTGTCTTGCCTAATCCATTTCTGAGGCATCCAGACGACGCTTTGACTACAAAGACCCCATCGTTCCAACCCAGGTTTTTCAAAGTACGTAAAGCAGCGCAAACTCATGTTGCTGTAAAAAACAAAGTTGCCAGATGGAACGTACACTCTTTGATGGAACTGTGTCAATTAAAACTGGGCCATGCATTAACGGAGGGGAATATGGAAGAATGGGATGCCGCCCCAAAGCTGAAAGATATTGTCTCGGAGGCTATAAATAAGATGGGTACTAGATGCTACGAATGTGGTAGATTTATGATTAACGGGATTGGATATGCATATGAATGGTGGGATCAAAACGATCCTGTAGCGTTTAAAGTCCAATTTTGCTCGTTTAAATGTTATGATTTATGGTTAGATGAAATTAATGATGACTAGTGTTTTACTGTGCCGAAGTTAGGAGGTTTTGATATAGAATTGAACACCTCTCTACCGTGATGTGTTACGCAGCTATGCATATCGAGATACGTACAAACGATAAATAAATTATTGTAGTTCAGGCTTGTTATCTATCAAGAGCTTGGAAACGTCGGGTGCAACCACCATCTTTCTTGTGATTTGGCCAATGAGATAGGACTTCTTTTCAGCTGGGTCAGTAACAACAACATCCTGGAGAAACCCACTCTCCGTTCCTTGTGTGACGTTCATTTCAATATTTCCCAGTTTCATTGTGAGCTTGCCCGACTTGTGAAGACGCATTTTACCGGCGAAGCCCTCCGGAAGTGGTTGTGTAGATGAGCCAGTCTCGATCATATCTTCGTCCTCGACACCCTTTTTGGAGAAAGTGGGTAAAACTGCAGGAAATTGGAAAAAATAGAGCTTTTGCTCCAATGCTTTTGATCTAGTGTCGTCCAGGGATGCTTTGATGTTAAATTCGTTAGTAATTGCTTCGTAATCTTGATCCAAACGGACCAGTTCTTTTTCTTCTTGCGGGGAAATGTATACCGCCGGCCGACTGTTTTCGGTCTCTTCGTTTTCTGGCTCGTCTTTAATCTTAACACCGTCTTCAGTGACAACTTCCCGCTTTTTCGAAACTGAATTAGGCTCTGCCACAATCACTTCATCCTCCGCTTCAGGCTCAATTCTGTCCAAACGAACAGGGAAGAATTGTGCAATCTCACCACTCACTTCAGCTTCATTGCTACTCATATCGATTCTGAAGCCATCCCCGCCCTCCGGCATTGGCGTACCCTCGGACTCCACACCAGGAGTCTCTGACTTTACACGGAACTGGGACAAATCGTATCCAACACCAGGGCTAAACATTCGTCCTTCCACGGCTGGGGTGTGAGATCGTCTGTCATTGACCATGGCTGACGGAGCTGCCAATGGTCCGATTGCCGCCGCAGCAACGGGCTCAAAACGTCCCCTACCACGTCCCCGTCCACCTCGTCCACCTCTTCCGCCACGAGACGACAATGGATGGTTGTTTTCCTTCTTCACGGTCACCTCAGCTTTTTCTGCCGGAGCAGTAGCATCTCTTTCGGCTTTACTTCTTCGGGCCACAGCTTTTGGAATGAATTTACCTCGGGTACCTGCCGTAGGGCCACCTCCTCTTCGATTGGCATTCAACGAGTCCAATCTTTGGGGTGTTTTCTGTTTGGAGTCACTTGGTGGCATTTTTTTGTTATCGGAGGTTTTTTTTTTTTTTTGTCACATCAATTTTTCAAAGGCAAATTAAAAGTACGTCTAAACGCGAGAAGTCCGCGTACCAGGTAGTCAACCAGCTACCTCTCCGGGTACTCAACGGTACGCGTATGAGCGTATTATTGAGTATACATGTAATATATATGGTCACGTGATCAGTTTGAAGCCGACAAATAATTAATTCGCTGCTATCATTTATTCATGGATGAGTTCGGAGTGCACTGATTGAGCCTCGCAGAGCTTCCAGAGGCTACACGGGTCTGCGCATTGCCCTGCGGGCGGCCTTCTTTTCTAGAAAAGAAGCAAAAGCACTAGTACTGGAATTGCCTCGCAGAGCTACCTTTTTTGCTTCTTTTCGGAGAAAAAAGAAGCCGCCGGAGGCTACGTGGGCCCGTGTATTGCCGTGCGGACGGCCTTCTTTTCGGTCTCGAACTTGTTAGTATTGGAGCCAATAGAGACTAGCCAGGTGCATCCTCACCATAACAGTGTGTGCTATGACTCCTCAAAGCGCCCTTGTTTCTGCTTCTTTCGGGGTGAAATTACGCCGCCAGAGACAATTGTCTCGTAGGCGGCGGCTCTGAGAAGCAAGAGCTCGGTCCGCCTCGTCGAGCTACCCTTTTCTCACTAATTTTTCGGTGAAAAAAGGCTGACGGAGACAATTGTCCTGTTAGGGGACTCCAATTTCAGTATATCATATTTGCGGGCGGGATAGCGGCAATTAGCGGCAGCGTGTGTGAACGTTTCCCCGAAGTCCTTGTGTAGAGTCGAATATGGGTCATAGACTAACTCTCTGTGTATATGCATATGCATATCTGATTTTTAGGGCACAAGCGTGTAACGTCAGTGTATAGCTATACATAATAACCCAACTATTGCATATACCGACTGCAATCGCTAGACGGCCGTATTACGGCTTTTCAATCGGTAGCTATGCATAACAGAGGAATGCAGGATGTGGTAATCACTAGTATATGTACTTTGCTTTTAGTTTTATTATTATTTTTTTTTTCCTAGAAAAGGATCGCCCTCAGTGCAGTTGCCCAGGTTGAGTGAATGATTCTTTTTCTCCGAAGAAGCAAAAAAAAAAAAACTCAACTTTGCGGGGTATCATTCTTTCGCTTCTTTTCTAGAAAATATGGGCGCCCACAGGGTGTTTACGTCAATGAGACTACCCAATATCTGCCATTTCACGTAGAAAGGCCAACTGACGAGCCTCCGAGTCTCTTATCATATATCCGGATCACTAACTTGCACATGCTATCATTGCCAACGCCAATTAATGCTACAGAAGCCGATTGAGTTCTCTCGTGGTAGGAACCGTAAGCTAAATTATGCCTAGAGCTATGTATGTGCAGAGAGCAATGTGGGGAAAATATTCATGCCAATTTAAAGCCTCAAGAATAGCGTGTGAGCATGCTGAAAGCTGGCAAAACTATGGTATAGGTGCTACTCAATTGAGTGCTGTGCAAAGTTAGAGGTCTAGTAGACGTGCTTCCACTTCCCCCGTGCCCTAACACAGGGGCTGCCACAGAAAACCCCCCATTGGTCACCGTTTTCTTTTTTAAAAGGAAGGTCACAGACTTGATATCGACAGTCCACCTCATTCTTCTCAAAAAAAAAAAAAAAGCTATTACAGTTACGGACACAGTGTTGAGCTGACAAAAAGCTCGGTCTTATCATGTCATCTCAGGGCCTCAGGCCAAAATAAACACTTGCTCCCTCCCAACGCGTGTGAAAACGCGGCTGGACGTGCGGACCCATACATACACCCACGCGTACTTGCCAGTCTCAACTTGTCACTGCTCGCATGCCCACAAGAATCCTTTAATCAGAATCATCGTTTTTTTCCCATCCTTCCTTTTTGTCTCTTGCTGCACCTCAACGCATCTACCTATTTATTTCCGCAATTCACACGTGGGGACCGTTGAACAGACAAGGGTTCCGATTCTGATTGAAGCACGCTACACTCTATACGAAAACAAGGAGGAAAAATAAAAAGGTTCCTATAGCAGAAGGAAGAAAAAAAAAAAAAAAAAAAAAAAAAAAAAAAAAAAAAAAAAGAGAACGAACGAACAACAACCGTAACGTAAGAACGAACTAGTAATGGACTCAGAGCACAACGACTCCACAAACCCCGACCAGACCTGGAAATTCTCTCAATGCTTCGGGGACAAGGGCGACATTGAGAATATAACCGAAGCAGACGTGATCTCCACGGTCGAATTTGATCATACGGGGAATTATCTGGCTACGGGAGATAAGGGAGGAAGAGTGGTACTGTTTGAACGTAACGAGACCAAGAAGGGCTGTGAATATCGTTTCCATACGGAATTCCAGTCCCACGACGCAGAATTTGACTATTTAAAATCCCTGGAGATTGAGGAGAAGATCAATAAAATCAAATGGTGCAAACGTCAGAATCGGGCCCACTTCTTACTCTCGACTAATGACAAGACGATCAAGTTATGGAAAGTTTATGACAAAGCTATCAAAGTCGTGGCAGAGAACAACTTGTCTGATAACACCTCCAGAACGCTGTCCTCTGTGGATTCGTTGCGGTTACCGCGAATGACTCTTCATGATACAATCACCGCCGCGACGCCACGACGAATCTATGCCAATGCACATACCTATCATATTAATTCTATATCCGTCAACTCGGACAACGAAACATACATTTCGGCTGACGACTTGCGGATCAATCTCTGGAACCTGGGCATTGCGGATCAGTCCTTCAACATTGTCGACATTAAGCCGGCCAACATGGAGGAGTTGACCGAAGTGATCACCGCGGCAGAGTTCCATCCCACTTCCTGCAATCTGTTTATGTATTCGTCGTCCAAGGGCACCATCAAGCTGGCCGACATGCGTGAGAATGCATTGTGCGATCAGTACGCCAAGCAGTTTGAAGAGACAATGGACCCGGCCCAGCATTCCTTTTTCACCGAAATTACATCGTCCATCTCAGACGTGCGGTTCTCGTTTGATGGCCGATACATTGTTTCGCGCGATTACATGTCCGTCAAGCTCTGGGACGTGAACATGGAGCGGGAGCCGGTCAAGACCATCAGCATCCACGAGCACATTCGAGACAAGCTCTGCGACACGTATGAGAACGACGCAATCTTTGACAAGTTTGAGGTTGTCTTCTCCGGGGACGGAAAGTCGGTCATGACTGGGTCATATAACAACAATTTCATGATCTATCCTAATGCGGTGGACCCACAGGCCGATGAAACGGAGATCATCCTACAGGCCGATAAGAGCGCGTTCAAGTCCAAAAAGGTTGGTGTGCCCACGACCATGGGCGGCAATTTAATGAAGAATAGAAGAAACCAGAGTCCTGGACGACAAGGCATTAGCATGATGCGAAGAGATGTCGAGTATGAAACGATCGACTTTAAGAAGAACATTCTCCATCTGTCCTGGCATCCTCATGAAAATTCTATTGCAATTGCAGCCACTAACAATCTTTTTGTATTTTCTACCTTGTAACGACCACACACACACACACACACACACACACACACACACACACACACGCCCATACACATACACACGTAGATATATCTCTGTATGTATATATATATATATCTATCTATTCCTTTTTTATTACGACCAAAAAACATCTTTGAAATCATTCGTATTCACTACATAATAGAAAAAAAAAGGATAATCTAATCTCTGACATGTCTGTTGACACCGTCGTTCCAGAAAAGGGTCTTGTCGCCATCACCCCAGAAGAAGTCCTTGATTCGGAGGTTCTGGAATTCCATCTCCTTTGGAAGATCCTCATCCTTGGTGTGGATCAAATGCTCACGGTGCTCAGCGTGCTCCTTTTCAATAAAGTAAGTGTTGATGCCAACAAGAATAAGTGCTGGGACAAAAACGTACAGAGAGATCTTTCTCCACAAGTCAGCAGTGCCAACGGCGTGCTCCTTGGTGTGCACATAGTCCTCGTACAGCTGTCTGGCCTCCTGCGGGTTGGCCTTGTACAGGGACATGTTTCTTTGGGCCAATTCGAATCGCAACTTGGCCTCGTAGGCCTCCTGGGAAGCCTCGTTGGTCTCACGGTTAGGGAAGTCCTTAGCAATGGAGCTAGCAAGTTGCTTCAAGGTCTCGTTGGCGTCGCCGGCGCTAACGGTGGAGTTCAATCGGCTGCCCATCAAAACGCGGGCCATTGATGGCTTGCCAGCCTGTCTCAATAAATTACGGGTCAACATTTGTTTGTTAATCGAGGTGAGTAGGTGGAGGAGTACAAATTTGTCGCCCTTGTCGCACCACTTGGCCTCCCAGCCAATCAGGCCACTTCGAACTCCCAACCATTCCTTTGTCGCAGTATTTCCTGGAACGCAGTTGTCATGGCAACTACGTGTTGTGCGGCTCACATTCTCATTCCGGGACCTTAAGCTTCTGCTGCGGCTGGCTGGGGCACGGAGTGATGAATGTATATATATAAAAGAGATAGCCAGTAGTGGAATAAGCGGCGGGATTATTATTATGCATATTTCCTCGGGGAATTCACTGCGGACGAGGACATAGAGGGCCAACTGGCGGCATACAGTAAAAAATGATAGCTGGAATCGTTTTTATCAAGTACATAAACCTGTATTACAAAAATAGTCTGCACTAGTCTAAGAGACACACATTGTAATTGAGCCCACTTCTTTTTTCCAAGAGAAAAAAGAGACTCTAGCTGGTGGGCATGGATACTGTTTTAAGCTTGTATATAGCCGATATGGCTGCTAGGCTCGCATCTCGATATCGAGTGTGCTTCTTCTAAAAGGGACGCAAAAGGATTGGCATTGGAGCAAGGCCATCAATACCACACACATTATACCCCACTAGTGTTCAGCTGGAGGAGGCTGCACCACGGACGATCTTCTTGGTGGTGGGATAGAAGCAAAAAAAAAAGAACTTGCCTCACTGTTATAGGCAGGCAAATACCGTATCTCTTTAAGGGAGCTCCCCTTCATCCATATCACATGAGGAAGTGGGCAAAACAGCTGATGAACCGAATTGACTCCGTACATGTACACACAGCTGGTAGACCAAAAACAGTACACACATACACACATTTTTTTACTAGATAACATTGAATCCGTACACAGCGTCCATACGTCGCATTGTGTGGTCCATAGACGGTGCTGCCAGACGCAAACTTCAGTGCTTTGGCTTCTTTTTCTGGAGAGAACGCCGCCACGAAACAAGTGCGGTGGCTATCATTGAATCCGTGAGTGGCACGGCTAGATATGCAAGTGCACAGTATCCTTCAGTGGGTTTGCCTCCTTTCTCGCACGGGCATTCTCCCCATCCGATATGAGGATATGTGAGAACTGACTCCAAACATTAGATCATCTTTTGCTAGAGCAACATCGAGAGATCCCAGTAGAGCCTGTAGACATGCTACCTACCGGGGAGGTTGTTAGGCACCTCACCCTGTCGGTACAGACGCATGGTCGCCTACTGGACGAATGGGGAGTGGCCCGATCCGACCCGGGGCCCGATTTGTTCGGCCGAATGTTGTTGCAGCAGCGGAAGCAGGAAGCGCTCATATCTCTCTCTGTGTGTGTAGGAAGGGTCAATTCTAGATACAGAACTGTTGCAAGGCATATATATACATACGGAAATCGGGGGGAGGAAGCGAAGCGCAGTCGACTCCGCTGAGCTGAGCACCGGCAAGCGCCGAGGAATAATCCCGGAAGGATGTGAAAAAATAAAGGGTGGAACGCGCCGCGACCGGTGGAATTTTTTTTTTTTACTCCGAGCGCGCCGCGGGCGATATGTGTGTTGTTTTTTCAGCGTGTAATTCTGGTCCCTAACAAGTTTTTCCCTTTTTTCCTATTTCTTTCACCCACTCCCATATATTTTATACTTTCCATCCTCCTAAACATACAAGTATAATGTTCCGCACCGCTCTTCGTCAATCGACCCGCCGTGTTGGTGCTGCTTTAGCTGCTAGAAGAGCCGTCCCAATGGTAAGTGTTAGCAGGAGGTGTGTAGTTGGCAGGTGCTAATGGAATCTGTAGGGCTCTCGTGTTGCCTTCCGAGGCTATGCTAAGGCTGCTCCAACTGAAGTTTCTTCCATCCTCGAAGAACGTATTCGTGGAGTTTCCAGTGAAGCCGACCTTAACGAGACTGGTCGTGTTCTTTCCGTTGGGTGAGTTTAGTTTGATTTGGTTTAGGACGGAGAATGGAAATGGTGGACAGAACAAACGACATAGGGGGAGCTAGCATTTAAGAGTGAGATTGAGTTGTGGTAATTTGCATCTTTGGGAATGAGACACACACACACACACAGCATCATAACCCGAGAATGAATAAAACTGGTGCTGTTTGGTCCTAATTCGATCTCGAGAAGGGGGGGGGGGGGCTCCCGATGCTGCAATTTCATTTGTCGGCCAAGGTGGTCCCAACCGACCAATCACAGTCCACAGCACACAACCTCCCAACCACACACACACACATATCATCATACCCACACACCCACCCTGGGTCAGTGCTTTTGCTTCTTGTTCTAGAACAGACGTCCGCTGCCGTGGACTAGTCTCTCATTCGCTCGCTCTCTCTTCTTTGTCTCTCTTACCACCTTCTCCTCCTGTCTCCCTATTTTTGAGCTCTTTTAAAAGCTAACAGTTTTCTAGTGATGGTATTGCCAGAGTTTTCGGTTTGAACAACATCCAGGCCGAAGAATTGGTCGAATTCTCCTCCGGTGTCAAGGGTATGGCCCTCAACTTGGAAGCCGGCCAAGTCGGTATCGTGCTCTTCGGTTCTGACCGTTTGGTCAAGGAAGGTGAGACCGTCAAGAGAACCGGTTCCATTGTCGACGTCCCAGTCGGCCCAGAGCTTTTGGGTCGTGTCGTCGACGCCCTCGGTAACCCAATCGACGGTAAGGGCCCAATCGAGGCCAAGGAGAGACGTCGTGCTCAACTCAAGGCTCCAGGTATCTTGCCAAGACGATCTGTGTTCGAGCCAATGCAATCTGGTCTCAAGTCGGTCGACGCCCTTGTGCCAGTTGGTCGTGGTCAGAGAGAATTGATCATTGGTGACAGACAAACCGGTAAGACGGCCGTTGCCATCGACACTTTCCTCAACCAAAAGCAATGGAATGAGGGTTCCGACGAAAAGAAGAAGTTGTACTGTGTCTACGTCGCTGTCGGCCAAAAGCGATCCACTGTTGCCCAGCTTGCCCAAACCTTGGAACAAGCCGGTGCCCTCAAGTACTCCATCATCGTCGCTGCCACCGCCTCCGAGGCCGCTCCTCTTCAATACATTGCTCCATTCACCGGTTGTGCCATGGGTGAATGGTTCAGAGACAACGGCAAGCACGCCTTGATCGCCTACGACGATTTGTCTAAGCAGGCCGTTGCCTACCGTCAAATGTCCCTGTTGCTTAGACGTCCACCAGGTCGTGAAGCTTTCCCAGGTGATGTTTTCTACCTCCACTCCCGTCTTTTGGAGAGATCCGCCAAGATGAACGACACCCACGGCGGTGGTTCCTTGACTGCCTTGCCAGTCATTGAAACCCAAGGTGGTGATGTGTCCGCGTACATTCCAACTAACGTCATTTCCATTACTGACGGTCAAATCTTCTTGGAAACTGAACTCTTCTACAAGGGTATCCGTCCAGCCATCAACGTCGGTCTTTCCGTCTCCCGTGTCGGTTCCGCCGCTCAAGTCAAGGCCATGAAGCAAGTTGCCGGTTCCCTCAAGCTTTTCTTGGCCCAATACAGAGAAGTCGCCGCTTTCGCCCAATTCGGTTCCGATTTGGACGCCTCCACCAAGCAAACCTTGGTCAGAGGTGAGCGTCTCACTCAATTGCTCACCCAAAAGCAAGCTTCCCCAGTCCCAGCTGAAGAACAAGTTCCAGCCATCTACGCTGGTGTCAACGGTTACCTCGACAATGTTGCCGTTAAGGACGTTATGAGATTCGAGGCTGAATTCCTTGCCCACTTGAGAGCCAACGAGGCTGATCTTTTGAACACCATCAAGACTGAAGGTCAACTCTCCGATGACTCTTTGGCCAAGCTCAAGTCTGTCACCGAATCCTTCTCCAACTCCTTCAACTAAAGAAGCAAATTTGCGTAATTTTTTGGAGCAGCTGCAGCATAAGTAAAAAAAAGAAGTGTATCATTTAGAAAAAGACAAATTTTTTCAACTACATTATATTATAGATTTCATTCTTCTTGTTATTTGCTGCAGTCACTTTTTAGCGCAGCTTGTGTTGTTTAATGTAGTCGTCAACACCGTCCATTATGTCCTTGCGATAGCCTGCAAAGTAGGCGATTTCGAAAAGAACAAAGAATGGAGCCAACACCAGAGCCTGAACGAGGCTCTCCAGGAGAGATGGAGCCTTCCTTTCAGCCCATTTGTGCGCTGCAAACTGCGCGAGCCAGGAAAAGAGGAACATGCCCACTGCAACTCTTTTGGCAAAACTAGCATGGGGCCCGTTGACAATCTCACTGAACTTGATGGTGGAATACAGCAGCACCGGGATCGTCGGCAGCCCGAATTTGAGATCCAACATTGCATAGTAGATTCCGTAGCCAATTGACGTTGCCACCGCCGGGTTGAGGTAGATGTTATCCTTGTAGTGGTGGTTGGCCCCTAGCAGCAGCGACGAGAACAGAATCAGAGGCACGCAGAAAATGTGCACGAGCACGTTGACCCGGTTTCGATGATGTTTGCGGTAGAACGCTAGCTCCTTCTGTAGATTTGGCATTGTGTCTGTCTGTCTCTATCTCTCTCTCTGTGTGTATGTGTGTGTGTGTGTGTGTGTGATTTCGTCTTCTTTATTATTAGTAGTAGATGTCAGGTTGGGTTGGGAAAGTGGGTTTATATAGCTACTGCAAACCCCCACAATCGTCCCGCAGCTTCGGATTTCCGAAGCCCATCGCCAAAATTATCAGATGTCAGCGATTGTCACATTCAGCAATTATGTAAACGATTTGCCTCGCAGACATAGCATATGTATAGAGTGGGGAGGGGGCGGGGCGGGGATTCAGCCTTCTTGTCTAGAAAGGGAGCAAACCCACTGGCGATAGGGCTGGAGAGCTCATTCGAATGTGTGGGTGGGTGTATAGTGGTTCTTTTTTTTTAAAAAAAAAAAAAACTGAAGCAAGAAAAAGCACTCGGAAAAGAGCTCGTAGAGCTACGTAACTTTTTTTGCAATTGCTTCTTTTCAGAGAAAAAGGTAAGCAGCCGGTGATATCTGCCCCACGAGAGCCCGCAGACCGCATAACGTGTATTCTGCGGTCCCGATTAGGAAATATGATTTCGCACGGACGCGGCGCTTTAACTTTGCTGGAAGAATATAAAAAGGGTCCAATCGCCCCAGCTTTTTTTCGTTCTTTCTTTTTTTTTTTTTTTTTTTTTTTTCTCGCTCTTCTCTTTTATTAGCCCTCAGATAATAGAGGGTCTCTCGTCTCACACAAAAGGTTGTTGTATGCACACGCAATCAA
Source organism: Blastobotrys terrestris (assembly GCA_030674225.1). Lineage (NCBI taxonomy): Eukaryota > Fungi > Ascomycota > Dipodascomycetes > Dipodascales > Trichomonascaceae > Blastobotrys > Blastobotrys terrestris. The sequence goes on along the minus strand of JAJLUR010000195.1, from coordinate 2,505 downwards.
CTACTGCACCGTCTCAAGAGACACCTCCAGTATGCACACTGCACAGTCCCGAAGGCTTGGGTTCATCTCTCCTCAGCCTAATATAGCCCGTTGTAACTATTTATGCAGACAGTGCTAACAATTATATAGGGTTGTGTATGCAAGATTAGACACTGGTAGAAAACAGGCCGCCGGAAGGCACTTTGCCCCTGCGGACAGTCCTAGTTCATACAAAAAGAGGCAAAAGCACTGGCGTCTCGTAGAGCTAGCTACCTACCTTTTTTTTTTTTTTTTTTTTTTTTTTTTTTTTTTTTTTTTTTTTTTTTTTTTTTTTTTTTTTTTTTTTTTTTTTTTTTTCAGGGAGCCTCCTCCACGGACCTAAAAGTCCTCCACATAGGTCATCTTGATGAGGCCCTGGGACTTGAGCGAGTGCTGGATGTCGGGAATCTCCTTTAGCTGCTTGGAAAAGTCTTGTCCACGAGAATAGTCAAAGAAGCAGTACCTGTTCTGCAGCATGGACTTGAGGTAGACCTTCTTCTCCGGCGGGTCAATGAGTTCTGTGTTATTGAAATCCATTTCTAATGACCCGCTGTCATATTTCACGCTGGCCCCAAGCTGCGGCAACGACATGATATTGCTCTGCAGCGACGGCACGTAATAGATGTTCTTCAGCGTGAGCGTCACAAACACGTTCGTCTTCATGTTGCGGAACCGCACCTTGACAGTACCAATGCCATCAATCCGATGGAAAGAGTCCTTGAAGGGCACCTCGCCCCATTTATGGCGCACTAGCGCCAGGTTCTCGGGCTTTTCCATCTCCACAAAGTACTTGGAGTGGCAGCAGATGTGGAAGGGAAGATCGCTGATGAGCCATACCGCACATTCTGTCTCACGTTCCTTAATTCGTCGCGGAAGCTTGTAGTTCCGTACAATTGCCATTGGTCGTTTGTCGCTGTTGTCGATTCGCACTACCGGCCCTTCATATGTACCGTTTTCAGCCGGCGGATTGGTCATTTTGGGTGAACCGAACGCTCCTCCTCCTCCCCCGCTATTGGTCGTTGTTGATGGTGAAGGTTTGCCATTGGCAGGCTTCTTCTGCTTATTACCGCTGCTCCTCACCAGTTTCCTCACCTTGGGCTTTTCCACATATACGTCGCATTCCTCAATCGGACTCAACTTCGCAATCTCCACGTCTGACGTTATCTGTGCACACTCCAAAACCATGTAGAACAGTCGATGCAATGCCGGGTACCGACGCTTCAACTGCTTCGAATCCCGTATATTGTCCTCCTCCCGCTGTCGCGGTCGTGTGATGGCAGTGTATAATAGAGCCGCCAGTAGCACCGGCTGTGTGATCTTGGAATGAAACATGAACATGGAATTGATATATCGCACATTATACCATGCCAAGGATAGCTCGTCCCGAAACCTATTCACATTACAGTTAAGTGCTCGATCCACGCATAGTTGATGGGTCAGCTTGTAGGTCGATTGTACAATCTCCGGTATAACAACATTAAAAGCGTTCAGATATCTCTTATTCACCCGGTATGCATTTTCCACCTGAACATCTTGTCGCCCACGCTGCTGGCCCCTGCCGGTGGTTGTGGCTGTGTTGCTACCCCACAGTGACTGGTCCACGCCCGTGCTATATGTGATCGCAAACAATCTGATTGCCCATTTCATCTCGTCGATTTCTTTTTGCTTAGTGGTTCTCTGTTTTGCGGACAGCAGCTGTGACAGCACTTGGGGCAGGACTTCTCGCAGCAGCTTGCCTGACTCTTCCGGGTACAGCTGTCCGTTTAGCGGGTTAGCTACGAGATACGAAAAGAGTAACGCCTTGGAGCTTCTATCTGCGTCTACTTTTGCCTCTTTGGCACATTTTCCGAATTCCTCTTTGAACGTTTGATCGTTCAATACCAAATGGCGTAGCACTCGGGCAGCACCCACTGTAATCGCCGGCTCCTTCATTTCAACAGATACAGCCCGAGCCTCTAATGCTTCCCCGCTCGTGTCGACATTAGCTTCTCCTCTTTTGCTCGGCATTGCCGTATATAATATAGCCTATTGAATTTGTTTTTTTCGCTCCTCACACTCTCTCCTTTACCTCCCGGGAATTTTCACTTTTCGCTAAGTTGAAAATGCGCGTCATGTGCGCGCGCTATCGTAGTCGGTATACCGTTGACGGCAGCGGATCCGGGAAGTATTGAATTGATCAATGTCCAGTTCATAGGGCGTGTGTGTGATAAGACCATTAAAGCCGGCCCTTTTTTTAATTTTCATTGTTCGTGTGTTGGGATTGGCATCGGGGGGGTTTCACTTCATTTATTTTTTTTTTTATTTCACTTCATTTATTAACTACATATTCGTACACGTTTCTACTAAATATATACCTATTTGCGCAAATAAATTACTGTGAAGACCTTATAGCGGTCAACGGGCTAGTTCGGTTTTATAGGGATAACAATTGTATTGATCTTTTTCAATCCCAAATAGGTGAGACTTGATGAAAAATCCTAACACAAC